>JAYMFX010030674.1:0-11184 GCA_036784945.1 Monocelis spectator
GCAATTAGCGAGACAGCATAGTTGTTTTTGTTATCGAGGGCTTTAGTAATGGCATCGTGGATGTGAATTAGAGCAGTAACCGTGGAGGCTTTTTCTCTAAACCCGAATTTACATGATTCAAATCTTGTGGAAGAATTTTATTTTTCTGCAGGAGAAATATTTGAGTTGTTCATTCTTGCTGCTCAAACTCAAATGTAAGGATGAAAAGGATTTAGTCGGTATTCTGAATTATCAAATTATATCTCCCGTTAAACTTATTATTATAATTTTCAGTTTATCACGACACAATATTGCTTGGCTAGGAGCTATCATAAAATGTCTATATCAGAATGTTTTACGAATTCCTAAAACAGGGAAGTAGGTGGTCTTAAACATGGTCTTATTAATTTTAAAAAAATCGATTGCACAAAATTATTCTACAATGATTTTAACCCTTCTTCTAAACTAAATCCCAATGCCATGTTGCATAATATGCATCTTCATGCATCTGAATCAAGACTCGGATAAGCTCTATAGCACTCCATATTACCGTTGAGAACAATTTGTCCGCCTTTCTGCGAATGCTTCCTCGATATCGATTTTCAGAATCTTAAAGTCCAGTAAATCCTTCAGCAAATCGTTCCTAGAAGGATTTCACTTTGTTTTGTTGATAGTGTTTTTTGCTTGGTCAGATTTTATAATTATTGAATGTCCCGGATCGTTTTACCTTTAAGTTTCCCCAAATTGATATTCCTCTCATAATTAATTATAGCTAGGATCCCTTATTATTGGTGCATAATTAGTAGTTTTATAAAAACCAAACTCTACAGGGGGTTCTCTTGATTAATTATTTTGATATTTAATCATCCTGTGTGAACATCCCAAATGCAACTAGCTATTCCCCAGCTTGTGCAGTACCCATATATTTAATTAATTAAAGATGCACACCTGTATATTAGTTCACGCATGATGACCCAACCCAACACAACACTCAAGACGAGCCATCAGTTATTGATGAGGTGAAAAGCGACTTTATATAATTAAGATCTCGCACGAGACAATATTCAGTGTATTGTTTTAATACAATTCAAGCTAACAAAGAATCAGATTTTGAGTCTCAGCTACATTCAATCGCTATACACATCATTGAGAATCTCATCAGGTAAGTGGAACGTCTATGCTAATTCAAATATATTTAAAGAATTAGTTTATATATTGTCTGTTAGTTGCAGCTGATATAATAATGATATATTGCACAGTGAAGTATGGACTGAATGGGAAATGGACTGCATCAAATCATTTACAAAATATAAGACACTATGAATTCAGCAGTTAATTTTATTAAGCTTCATCTCAATCAATCGGAAATACTCATTGTCACGTTGGGGGAAATGCATTTGAACAGAACCTAATTTCTCTTCCAGAACATCGATAGCTTAAAATAATTGAGTGCAAGAAATGGGTTTACACTTTATATGATGATTAGGTGTATTATTGAGCTTTTATAAAAGATGGCAGCAGCTAAAAGTCAATCTTTCGATATGAAAGACTTAACAAAATCTCAATCAAATTCACGTATTTGTGCTGGAAAGTTGCAAATCTACGTGCCCGAAAATTATGATAATGTGGCCAAGTTTTGCGAATTCAAGAGTAAATTATCGAAGGAAAGGTGGGTGATTTACAGGAATTCATCAGATGAGGTCAGTGGTGTACCTTTATTTACTACATTCACTTCATTAACAAATATTGTTAGAAGAAATATTTTTAATCTATTTAGCAGTAACGATTCGAATTGCTTGCATACCAAATCTATAGTGTTTGCATTATTGCTGGGGATATTATAAGTCAGAGGATATCTTCCCAAGCATAGTTTTATAGAGATATAACTTGGTTGTTTTCTTGTAATTTTGGTAAGGCACAAAAGTATAGTGTATGCAGGGCGAAGATTTCGTGAATATTGTTTTAGTTACCCGAACGTAGTGAAGGTATCGATATTCATCGACGGTAATCGTAGTTACAGTATTACATCACGATATGCATTTTAGAAAATTTCTTATTTCTATGATTAACACTTCTATGCATTTATGTATTTATTTTACCGTGAACTATCAATTCTGATAGTTCACGCCCATGGATATTGGTCTGCTTTTCTATGAAATATCATAATTTAGTTCATGAAAAATTACATTAGGTAGTGCATAGAGATAGAGTGATTTAATATCTGATATTTCAGAGTCGCTACCTTGATTTCATTGACTGATTTGGATTTCTAACTTCCCTGTATACTTTTTGTTATATAGAATGAGTCTCTCTACCTGTAAAGGGAACTATGTAATTACCATGAATTCTGCTTTCTGATTGGTTGAGACGAATGTATTTTTCAATTTAGAGAATGCAGCCAATCATAATATGTTGGACTTTTATAGAGACAGTGATTCCTCTTATTGAATTTTCTATAGACATTCAATGATCTTCTTCGTAGCTCAAAAGGGACACAGTTTGAGAGTCATGAAGTTTAAAAATATGCTGTACCTTAGCAACCTAATAATAGTGAACCTATGTGAATATTGATTTTCAAATGTGTGCATTACTCATATAGCAACTGCTATAAATAATATAGTAGTTTAATCTAAATATAATATAATTAAGGGTAAATATAAATTGAAAACAAATAGGTACATGATATGTCAGTGATTTGTTTTCTGCAATTCAATTCACATCGGGTATAAATTCTTCTAGCTATAAATTTTATAGATCATAAATTGTGGAATATATAGTCTTAATTTGTCCCTCTCTATGTACTAATCACTTGGATTGACTGGTTTTCATTTAGGACAATAACTGGGCGACACATAATCTGGACGTATCGTTAAAGGATATCATTGCTGTGGAAGAGATCCAACTGCCCAATTATAACGATGGATTACACTACTTTCAAGTGCGGCAAGTTCATAAATTGTACAACTGAAATATTGATACAGCCAGAATTTCCAATTAGAATTGTTGAAAAGATGTGAAGATGTGGATTATTCTTTCCTCTGCATTTTCAGGTTCTTTATGGGAGAGAGAATTCAAGTAGGCAAATTGTGATCGTTCGTGTTAAACAATTCGCTCAATTTTCAAAATGGATCAATAATCTCAGAAGTCGTGAGTTATTAAAGTATCATTTTCAATATTTTATTGCACTATTTTAGAGATTATTATTAAAGTCTTTTCAATGCTACAATTGTATATCAAAAGTTCCAAAAGTTGTACACGATGAGTTTTCTAAAATAATGATGGCGGTCGCGATAACGAAACCTTATTTTAAAATAACGTATTATTATTTTAAATAGCACGCTAAAACAAAAAAATACATTTGTAGAAAACTTTATCAAAAGATTGATTTGTCTTGTAGAAATATAGAAATTTTCAATCTGATATTCCATTAACATCCTTATAGGATCGAATTCCATCAAGGGTAAAGTTGAAAAGTTCTTGTTGAACTTTTAAAATGCAAATTATTTTGTCAATTTTTAAAAGTTCAAAATGTCTACTAATGACTGTCTGCTACTTCACTTTTTACCTGACTCATAAGAAAGAGAGGAAAGAAGACAAAAGACATAAAAAGAATGAACTATAGGAAAACGAAAGAAAAAGAGGAATGAGGAACGGAAAAACAAAGGTTAAAGGTTGGAGAAAAATAAGCGGAGAAAGTTAAAAGAGAAGGACTGTGAATTTGAATCTTAAGTCTCAAAAGCTTAAAAGCGTTTTGTTTATCTTGTTTAAAATTTTAACGAAACTTCTATTTATTTATCATTTGTCGGTTTTTTATATTGTAAGTGACCTCAATATAAAGAAGGTCCCGTCATTAATCACCGATAAAATGTCGATTATTGTCAGTTTCTTATTGATAAGAGTATCTCTCATCTGTATATGTGAGGAAGCTGCTCATGTGCGCTACATTGTCACTGAGGTAAACAATAGGTAACAATCACATTGGCTCACTATATCTCAACACACACTGTGTTAATCTGTAATGAAAGTGTATTTTATGGATCGCAGCGGTGGTCAAAGAGTTGTCAAACATAATTGCATTATTGTGATCACTCTCTGTACATTAAATGCTTCTCGTGTGTTAGTTTATTGTTGCTTCGTCTACTGATTCTCAGCGGTCATCTCATGTCCAACCAAGAAACTACAAATTCCTCTAACTCAACAGAGACATAAAGCAGACATGAATAAGAGTGTTTGAGATCATCTGGTGGAATTCCTTATCATCGAATATCTTCATTGTTTCAGTGTGCTTTGGCAATTCAAGTTGGCTTACTGCTTGGCATTCGGGATTTTACTTTCACACTGGGTGGACGTGTTGCTCAGAGAAAGAATTTTATGGTAAAACTTGTGAGTGGACCTCACCCCAAAGTAAGAATTACCTGCTGAATATAATATAATATAATATAATATACTTCTTATCTTTAAAACGCAAACTTTAAACGGATAAACAGTTGCTGACAGAAACTGTTTACTACTGGCAACGCAAAAATAAAATTTTAAAATAGTTTATATCAACCTTCCCAATCTTATAGAGCTTATTGGCTAAATTTAACTTTAAGAGTAAACTCTTGCTACTGGAGATGGAGATGGACGTTTCCCATCTATATTTATAGCATAGAGTAATACCAAGAGAGTTCACTCCCTAAAATACTGATTTTAATAATTCTTTCCAAGAGCACTTTCTAAAGATATAAAAAGTATTAAAATCAGACTAGGCGTTCAAGAGTGACGTCAATTTGTAATTGATGCTTTTATAATGGCGGAGATAGGAAATTGTGCGCGTTGGTGGGACAAAACCAGCGATGCGTTTCTGTATTTTAGAGAGTGAACTCTCTTGGTATTATTTATTGCTCTATGGTTTTGTTGATGTTCAAGATTAATTAAGAGCTGTTATTTACACTGTTTTAAACAGGTTACATAATATAATTGTTTTAGGTAATTGAATTATATAGCTGAAATTCAGTTTGGGAAAAATGGGATAGAGAGAAAACCATTAATGGACGACCGTTAGAGAGGAATTCTATGGAATTTGATAATGTTTAATACGCGCCCCTTAGATACTTGCAGAGATGGGGGCGTAATTAAAAATTCCAATTGACCGTTAAAGTGACCCTCCAATTCTATGGAAATTTAATCCGCCCTTCGATACGGCCCTATCTCTGCAATGATAGGATGTATCTAAGGGCGGATTAACAAACAAAATTCCATAGAATTCGAGGGTTACTTTAACGGTCAATAGAATTGGAGGGTCACTCTATATTATTGGTTCTTTCTATATCCAATTTACCTCAAAACTCTTTACTAACACTCATATATAACCATAAATTACGTCACCCTTTGAAGATAATAAGGAGCTCTATATAATATCTAAGCATATGGCAATAGGCTAGTTAGCTCATAACGACCTACAGCCATGCTATTTATATAAGTTGGTTGAAAATGGGCGATATTTCGAATCTCTCTAGAGAGACCCCCTCTAAACCAAATGATTCGAAATTATGATATTAGAATATTAAAACGTCTTTGTTTTAAACTATATACTAACTCTATAATACAATAAGATTGGTATATAATCTGACTAGTTCAATGTCTAATATATATTGTGCAATGATGCTCTTTTTATTTAAAAAAAATGTATCGTTATTTCAACTGAAAAGCCGCGCGCAACTGCCTATAGTAGTTATAGGAAGTTTCTGGCGGGGATAGCACAACTTTCTAAATCACGATAAAGACGGAAATCATGAAGAATCCCGATATCCACTTATATATAAGAAGCGCCGCATAAAAAGAACTTTTATAATAATATAGTACCTATAATACTGCCTAAGCTGGAAAGATATTGTTAGAGGCACTTATCCGGTTCCGCTCACGAAGAAGAGAGTAGTTGCAAAGAGAGCCGCATAGAGAGAGAGAGAGAGAGAGAGATTAAAATGTTTAACATCCTATATTTATTTATTTTATTTATTTAAAATTTATTAAACTATATGGCCTCTATATAATATTATATTATTTGTAATTGATATCATCACATAGAGAGAGAGAGAGAGAGAAAGAGAGAGAGAGAGTCTCAGGTACTCCACAGAGAGGTGAAATCCTTTTCACGGGAAGAGGGAAGCCGACAATTGTGTGTCTATAGAGGACCAATGATCATTATTATTGTATCATTTATATCCTCCGCATGGAAATGGGAACAATTGCATTCTATGGGGAGGCCACAGCTTCTATCAGTAAATTTTGTAAAATCTTGCACAAAACCCAAAACATCCTGTTAACTTTACATCAAGCCGACATTTCCTTATGCATATTGAAATTTTCGGAAATTTTTTGCGATTTAACGGCGCCGATATTCAATAGATATGATAGAATTATATGCAGGTATACAATATATACACACAATCTCTCTTTTATTTTTATTTTTTATAATACTCAAAAGAATTTATACGATGCGATAAAGTTTTGAGAAATTTTTTATGCCGTAAATTCCGATAAAATCTTTGATTTGAAAATGTGACTGAATAAATTGATTTGAGCGAGCTGATTTCAATGAAAATATGTTAAAATAAAAGAAAAATGTTTCTGACATATAATGAGCTAATTCGTAAAATTATTATGATAAAGTGTTAACTTATTGTGAGAAAGTGTTAACTTATTGTGAGAAAGTGTTAACTTATTGTGAGAAAGTGTTAACTTGTTATGAGAAAATGTTAACTTATTGTGAGAAAGTGTTAACTTATTGTGAGAGTTAACTTATTGTGAGAAAGTTTTAACTTATTGTGAGAAAGTGTTAACATGTTATGAGAAAATGTTAACATGTTATGAGAAAATGTTAACTTATTGTGAGAAAGTTTTAACTTGTTGTGAGAAAGTGTTTACTTGTTATGAGAAAGTGTTAACTTATTGTGAGAAAGTGTTAACTTATTGTGAGAAAGTGTTTACTTGTTATGAGAAAGTGTTAACTTATTGTGAGAGTTAACTTATTGTGAGAAAGTGTTAACTTATTGTGAGAAAGTGTTAACTTATTGTGAGAAAATGTTAACTTATTGTGAGAAAGTGTTTACTTGTTATGAGAAAGTGTTAACTTATTGTGAGAAAATGTTAACTTATTGTGAGAAAGTGTTAACTTATTGTGAGAAAGTGTTAACTTATTGTGAGAAAGTGTTAACATGTTATGAGAAAATGTTAACTTATTGTGAGAAAGTGTTAACTTATTGTGAGAAAGTGTTAACATGTTATGAGAAAATGTTAACTTATTGTGAGAAAGTTTTAACTTGTTGTGAGAAAATGTTAACTTATTGTGAGAAAGTGTTAACATGTTATGAGAAAATGTTAACTTATTGTGAGAAAGTGTTTACTTGAAAGTGTTTACTCATAGTGTAAGCAGGTGTTAACAACATGTTGTGGAAAAAGTGTTAACATGTTATGAGAAAGTGTTAACTTATTTTGATAATGTTAACTTATTGTGAGAAAGTGTTAACATGTTGTGAGAAGTTGTGTGTTAACATTTTCTAGAGTAACGATTTAATGAAATTATATGAAATAATAAATATAGATAAAATATGAATTGACATGTTATCCATTAGAAAATGTTATCGATAAATTTGCTTACATAATTCAAACTTACAAATCCATGTTTATCAGAGATATTGTTCGTTAACTTCAGCTTGTGAAAGGAGACAATTTTCTGCATCCATTGCTCCCCGGTAGCTGGTGAATCTGGGTGAATATACATCCGTTTGGGCATTTCAGGGTCAGCTTTACCCGCCACCATCCAGTGGCTGTTGTGGAATTTGTAGCGACAATCGTCAACAGCGACGACATCCATCAGCATGATATATTTGGCTCTCTTGTCTAATCCAGACACTTTCACTTTAAAGGGTGGGAACATTCGTCTATTGGAAAAGAAAAATAATCAAATAATCAATTCAAAAATAAAGATGACCGACAGACATACATTAATACAGATATATCCACTTCATCTTCATCATCATAAAAGTTTTGAATCCAAGCAATTATGATGATATCCGTGATTATATAGTTGTCATAATATTTGTTGAAAATGTTTGTAAATGATAGTTTCTGTTTGTTTCAACAATAATAATCTTCCGGTAATTTTATCGCTTCTATTCCATGCTCTCTATATAATATCTAATCTCTCTCTCCACACGCAGATATTGCTCAAGAAAGCGACACTTTTGTAAATAATAGTCCCCCCCGGTGCCTCCCCCCCCCCTTCAATCTGGTTAATTTGAGATCAAGATTATCTCTCGTCTCGCGTGTTCGAGCAATAATGGCGCAATGTATAATTAGGGAGTCATACCATCAAGAGAATATGGAAATAAACGGATAATCGCTTGACATTTTAAATGCTGATTGAATAATGAGGCCTCTTCCAGCGCCCCCTATAATTGAAGGTTGGCACTTATAGTTTATTAAAGTTTTGTATAGAATTGGACATCATTGTCTATGAAATTGCAGAGTAGTTAGTCATGAATACGTGTATATTATTCTGTCTGATACGCGGGTATCAAGTGTATATATATCAATATATATAGGTTTGGGTTGTACGATAGCCGATATAAGCATATAGTACATTCAAAATTTATTATTAATGCTGTCATCATGTTGAAGTTACTCATTTTGGCGTGTGAGATTGCCTGTCTATGCTGCTGGTCTGTGCCTCTCCCATATTCTCCCATATTTGTAAGAGAGAGAGAGAGAGCTAACAATCCCATCGCCAATTAACTGCTACTGTTTGATACTGTGCTAACATGCGGTGAGATAAAACGCCATTATGGAAGGACTTTCTTTCGTTTGTTTAATCGTGTTGATAGAGGGGTATTTTGGCAGGGCGCTCATTTTAAATTATACTCTATATGATGGCGAGGCATTTGGAAGGTAATTATAAATGAATTGACTGTTAGAAAATTTATGAGAATGTGCCGAATATCACAGATCATATAATATATTATCCTCTCAGTCAGCTATCTAGGATATACGGCCTATTATATATGTAGATAATAATAGGGTGACTATTTCCTCATTATCAGTGTCACATTCAATTAAATATATCGATATGATAATATTACACCATTCCTGATGCCTTCTTATCGCATAATAATCTCCTAGAATTATTATATTATATTGAGCGAATCGCGAACATATCGCATTTTAAAATTTATGCGAATATTTTTATCTCCTAACGTAGGTATGTAACAGAAAAACAGCCATAGTCACATTCAATTTCTATGGGCGTAGCATAGAAATAGATAGACTATTTGTTTATCCGCGTCTCTGTCTAATACGACAAAAGGTCTCATATGATGATTAAACGTTTAGTTTATGCTATATTTCTTGGCTCAGATTTTCATAATTCATCCTACCAATTTTTTAGAATTGAATTTGTAAAGATTTGCATTTTAAATTAATAAATAAACATTAATTTAGTACTACTGCCTATTTTTGTTAGTAATGTGTGTGTTACGAATTTTAGTCACTGACCAACCAATCACAGATAGGAAAAAACTGTACGCATTTATTTATTAAGACTCGAGGAAGAGTAGATTTCTATGGGTATATCCAAATGTATTATACCTATAAAACCTGAATTTCTATGTTAACTATTGTAGAATACCCCTTTTCATTATAATCTCTATGGCTACAAAAGCGTTATAGACAGCATATCTATTTATAGATACTATCTATGTCTATGAATATTGAAACTTATTTTTCTAAAAAGGATTTAATATAATATTGTGTTTTTTGAAAGTTATTTTATAAAACTTATACAGTATAGGATAGTACCTATAATTTCTATGTTTTGCAAATACCTACATCGTCAAATAATTTTCTCCTCAAATGGGCGTATTCGTGCTATAAGCGTATCTAAAAAAGCCATCGGTATGCATTGATGCTGAAAGATAATTTATACTTCATTTAAATTAACGCATTGTAACTAAAAAAGCAAAGTCCTCGAATTTTTCGCCTCTCATTTTAAAGGAGCTATCCAGCTCGTTTGATCATTATCGTAATGAAAGATGTAAATGAGTTTAATTGTTTTCCGCATGGCCTTTAACCATGATGTGTGATAATTGTTGTATGGGAAAGCGATATCTTATAAGATTACTGGCTATATAAGGAAAGGATATATTCAAAATGCGGGAATTGCCTTTTCGATTTTATAGGGAGATGGGTTTATAAGTTGTATCTTATAATGTTTTACTGATACCTCTACTTATATAAACTTAGATCTATACCATGGGCTTCTATAGGCAAGTGGCATTTAGATGATAGACCCGACCGCGTATTAATTTCACTCGATGTCAATTTAGCACGAAATAAATCGAGAAAAATGTAGCCAATGATTTAAAAAATCACATCAAATCACATCAGATATTTCTTAAAAAAGAAAACTACTCGCAAAAAGTTAAGTGGAGTCGAAATTAATTCTATACAATAGGCCGGAGAAGGAAGGGGAGGATCTCGGATGTCATAACACAAGTGGCCGCTATGCCCCATTGCACGGCCGAGTAAGCCCACTAATTATTAATTAATGGGTTAGGGTTCCGCCATGCGTCGCATGTTGAGCGCGCAATGATACAAAACAAAAACATAAAACGCTATATAAGAGATAGTTAACAGATAGAATGTCATCCTAGTATATATTATACCCCCTAATCATATAGGCAGGTCGAATGTGTGTATTTAGCTGCAAATTCGCATTTTTCTCTCCCATATATCAGAGAGAATGCCGGGTAAAGTTGACCATGTTTGCTTGCTTCGCTACAACAGAATAGTATAACAAAAATCGCTTTAAAATTTAATGCTTTTGGATTCAATTGGATTACGCGTTTCATTAAGCACTAACTAACCATCGATAGATTATGAAACTCTTCAAGGAAGTATTTCAAAATTGTTATTTTTACGTTATATTGTATAGGGTTATAGTTGATGATGCATAATATACGAAATTTTAAAGCGTTTAAAAAAATTCAATTCTTTAAATGAGACAATCAGTTATATAAATAAATAATGCTGTTTAGTTTTAGATAAACGTTCATTTTTTGTTTAAAAATCTGATGTAGGTCTCTATAATGTCGCGATAAACTTGTTAAAATAGACATTTCGTAAACGTCCATAGATATCATGTGCACAGATATACAATACCCTGTG
>JAYMFX010030785.1:0-13502 GCA_036784945.1 Monocelis spectator
CATCGTTAAATTTGTTGAAAAAAATCCATTCGCCCTGAAAATTCTTGATTTTTTTCGTGAGCGAATAGGGCCTAAGATTCATTATATCTAGCCTAAAAGATACCAAACCAAATGTGTTTTTAAAACTGCAGTTTCAAAAATACTCTAAAATACTAGAGAGCAGAAATATTATAGTAGTGCGTGATTTTGCATTTCTCTCGAATCTACAACTAGACAAATTAACATGCTTACATAATATAGCAAAAATAATAGCTAAACCTATATTAGAGTTCTATGGTACAAACCGGACAATTCTGAATTCCTTAATGAGAACCAACTTTTACAAATCATCGCACATCAATTCAAATCTCTCATAATCCATATTGATTCATTAATTTCATTATGTACATAATTGTTGTTTCCAGGAAATATACATTTATCTATTTAAATCGAAATAAATGTACTCGCTTTTAGGAAAAAATCAACACAAGACTTTATTCTCATTAGATTTATTCAAAAACTAACAATTTATATCAAGACAGATGTAAACAAATTATAAATTACTGACTATCTAAATTCGAAAGCTCCAGATTTTAAAATTACCGAAAAGTATAGATGATTTCCATACAAATAGTTGTTTAAAACGCAATTACATTTTCCGATCATACTGAGATATAAAGATTAACTCTGAAGATGATTAAATTGTACGAATATTGATCAAATGACGAAGAAACCAATTTAGTTCTTTAGTAGCCAATTCTCATGATTGAATATCGGGGCCATTCTTTTCATTTCTGCCTCCAAAGACAAATCATTGAGACTTTTCTGCAACCAGTCGGAATAATGATGCTTCAAGTTCCGGTCCTCTTTGCTGACTAGGCGGAGCCATTTTGACATATCATCATTCGCAGGTTCGCTATAAGAGCTCATTTCCATGATGTCTTGCTTCTCTTCGTCCATACCTTCCTTACACTTTCGGACAGTCCACTTTTCTACATCATCGGGTTCTCCATGCGCAAATTTGAAATCGGGAGAAGTGATTCCCGGAGAATTAGATTGATTGCTTTGATAAGCGGCTAACCAATGGGAAATCTCTGAATTTGTGTAGTCCATTTCGGATGGCTTAATGTTAGCATCGGGTAGCGATACCATACTGGCAGGCAAAACTTTATTGTCGAGGATCCATTTATTCCATGCAGGTTTGCGGGAATCGAGCAGGCGAGAACAGCAATTGTCTTCCTGACAACAGTCCTCAAAGCGCTTACAAGGTTCACCGCTTTCGCGACCTTGACAACACACCTAAACATTAAAAAAA
Organism: Monocelis spectator; assembly: GCA_036784945.1. Lineage (NCBI taxonomy): Eukaryota > Metazoa > Platyhelminthes > Proseriata > Monocelididae > Monocelis > Monocelis spectator. The sequence goes on from JAYMFX010030785.1 coordinate 1,295, forward strand.
TGATCAATACAAAATCACGATGCTTTTGCTCTGAACAATGGGAAATCATGAAGAAGAGTTTGGGAGTAATCATAGAAATTGAGGCATTACAATTACCCCGGCTATGAGTTGGGCGTGGTCCGCCTCTTTCTCATCTCCGATGGAGATCGTCTCAGACAAATTGGAGTCTGGATGTAGCCAGTTGTTACTGTTGGAATTCTTCACTCGTTCAAAATGTGACCGCATGTGATCTTCCAGACAGGGCATCTCCTTGTCGAGATTTTCTATTTCGCACAGATTTTGTTCGCGATATGTAATATTGTCGGCAGAAGTGGATGAGGCCAGATTTTCCAAGTCAGCTTTGCCACAGATGTTGGAGCAATAGGCCTCCTCCTAGAATAAATATATACTATAATGTTGGGGTGCGAATATAAAGTGGTTTAAAAGATAATCGAATATGAACATTATACCCGATCGTTTGGTAACAGCCAATCCTGCATGCTTGATGTTCTCGATGGCGCAGAAATAACTTCAAATGATTCCGATCCATCTACAGTAGAGAAAATACCACATGAAACACAAACACTTGAATTAGAGAAACTGTTCAGTGGAAATAATGAGTGAACTCACCATTGATCTTTTTCTGCTTACTGTAGGCTGAGTGAGACGCTGGCTGTTGCATCGTGAGCCAAGCTTTCACTACACTGGAATTTGCACTGTGCCGAGGTATGCGAATATTGTGTTGCGGTCCACGACCACCATTGTTGATCATAAGCTGAAGGAACAATGGAAAAGAAGAAATATGCGTACAGGTCGATAGAACTTACAAGAGGAGGATGAATCATTCAGTTACAAACAGACATTAAGTAGAAAAAGTCTTAAATTAAGCTTTAAAGACCTTTAATCACTGAGAGACGAACCTTTTTATGAGCCATAAGCTGTCCCGAATAGCAGCTTTCCCAATCGCCATTTTCATCTTCGTCTTCAACTGGCTGCGGCAGACAAGCAGATGGTCGAGAAGGATCCGCAAAATGGCCACCTCCGAAGCTGCAAGATACGCGACCATACTGGCTAAGTACCTCGCGCAATATTGCCGAGTCGGCGCGGAAAGATATGAATGGAGAATCTACGGGTGTCCAACAGATTGAGTTGGCCCTGGGAAGTAAAAATAATCAAAAATAAATTATTTTCAGAATAAGAAAAAACATTGACGAATCAATATGTTAATCAAATTCTTCCTCTCAAAGGGAAAGAATCAAAAAGACTATTACTCTATGAAAACGACAAACTGTTATATCATAGAAATGAAAACATTTAAAATTGAACAACGCAATGATAATCATCAATGCCAGGTTATAAACTGTGTGTAGGCGTCGAATCCACTTTAAAATATCGCTGGAATCATTAATTTGAAAATAGAAATCTGAGAAAACAAAATAAGAAGAGGTGTGATTTATGGTGCAGCATTATAAATTTTGGAGTTAAAATAACTCCAGATTTCCCATAAACTAACCCCAAATTAAGAGTTATTTAATAACTCCAGGAAATAGTTATAATATAACTCTTTTTGGGGGTTATATTCTAACTATGAAAATAACCCCAGACGAAATAACTCCAAAATTCTCATACACTGCCAAAATAACTCCAAATTACAGAAAATCATGGCTAAATAACTCCAGATGGAGTTATTTATCAAATTTTGGAGTTATATTTCTTAGTGTGTGGAGATTGGATTTTCTGACGTTTGGTTGGCATAAATCGATATACAAATATCTACTAGCAAGAGTCAGTAGTTACTCTATAGTTGAGAGAGAAAGGCTGATCTTTTTATACCCAACCAAGACATAGAGATATCCCTTCATCCCTAGTAAACCTTATAATCTGTACACATTATTGGTTTCATTATTATCTATCGAGCTTGATCGAGATTAATATAGAATAGACTAAATAATAGGGTGACCCATCCCAGATCCGCATCAAGAGAGACGAGTAATCTACTGATACTAAAACTGTTTATTATCGAAAACGAAATTGACAGAGATAAATGAACAGCGCCATGAATATCTGAGTGGAACACTCGAATAGTTGGACTTTAGAATAATGAAAATGATGAACCCATAATAATATGTACAGTTAAGAATAGCTAAATTCATTAAATTTACCAAATTGAGATTTAAATGGTTTCGTTGATTATATAAAGAAAATCATTATCCCATTTAACAAATATTCAATCGAATAAAGTCCAATTTCTATTTTTTCATTTCAATTATATATATTTATCATAATCGTGTATTTTCTCATGATATTCTAACAAAATCATTGTGCAAATAGAAATTGATTTGTATTATTGATTTTCTCTCTCTCAATAAGTTTGAATGGTTGTTATATGCGTGTATCTATGTATTATTATCAATCCATAATAATATGGAAAAACAACAAATATCTAATACCTACGGTCCTAACCACAATGTCAGAATACTAACATGGAATATAGAATATAAACAATGTTTGAAGGATTGGAATGAATCCCACGATAAAACTGTGAAGATACACACAGTTCTTATCTTAACCAGAATATTATGAGACCTTAAAATAGACAGTCTAGCGAGTTTCGAAAGTTTAAATTAATGATTTTTTATTCCGTCGTTTATAATCAAATGAATTAACATTAATATTATAAGCAATTTTTATTCATTTCAAGCAGATAAGTTTATTAATAATTGCGCAGGATCAAAATCGAGATAGACCAAATAAAATAGCTGACCCATCCCTGGATTTGTGATTCTGTAGACTTACAAATGACACGGAATGATTAATAGTTCCATTAAGAACTGACTGTAATACTCGAAAAGTTGGACTTTAGAATAGTCAATCATTTCAGTCATAATAGTCAGGTAAGTTTGAGGTTTGGATACATTATGTGAGTGTCGTTGAATTCATTAAATTCCATTAAATCGACGAAAATAGATTTATGTAGATCCACTTATAAAAAATGGATTTCTATAATATATTTCAAGGTTAGAAGAAAGTAGAGACTGGTACTTGATCTTACTCACCTCTCGATACAATCAGAAAGTTGATTTTCCACAGAAAGTGGATTGCTCAGACAATTCTTCAAGTCACTCAATACCTTGGTCATAGCCTCTTTCTGACGATCGATAGTTTCGATTTTATCTCCTTGAATCAAATCGACTTGCTTGAGAAGCCAAGCTTCTCTTTGTCTAAGAGCATCGGCCTGGCGTGTGAAATTGCTATCAATCTGTCCTTGGATAAGACGTCCGTTTTCTTCAATGAGCGTTTTACTGCTGGCTAATTGGTTCAGGCTTTTGTGAATTCGTCTAACAGTTTGATCCGCCTCTTCTTTTAAACGCTGCATGGTTTATCTAAATAAATCCAGTGCAGAAAATAGTAATTAGACAATCAATTGAAAAAAACTCAATGCGTGCAGATATATTAGATTTGAAAGCACATAACGAAATTTGAAATGCATAAAAGCGTGAGTGAAAAGAACATTTCTTGAGATTACATACTAAGGATTTAACAAAAGATTATTTATTGCAATACTTCTGGGTCAAACAGTATTTTAACAATCCGATGATTATGAGCAATGGCAAAAATAAATATTAACATACTTAAATCATCACAAGGTATTTTTTATAAAAAGCCTTAATCAGAATAAATGCAACAAATACAGTCAAGACAGGCTAAATTAGGAAATCTGCTTAGGTAACTAAATGATTTTGGAGACATTTGGCTTACCTGGTTTAGAGCAATGGCAGTACATCAATTGATATTTAGAAATAATTACTGAATCTGAGGCTAGAACACAATTTAGAATTGATAATGGATGGTAGGAATACAAGCATAGATGCAAGTTTAGTCTTAAATAGTAATTTTAAAAAAATCATTTATGTATACTGTTGTGGCTATTTATATTCAAAATTTATAACTCCTGTACCAACAAATTGTCAGTATCATGAAATAAATAGGTATATGGTAAATAACAAATATGAAACAGCATTATTTATTTTTTCATTTTCAATACACTCAAATAAAATGACTATTTAATCATAACTTGTCACTGTGGTACTGACTAATAAATACATTGCTCATACATAGCCATCCAGTTAATTGATAAAATTTCAGCATATCTAGCCAGCTAGATAATCATATAAATCACAGCATAAATTGATGTAGTACAACTAAGTATAATTAGTAATTTTTATTTGCAGTGTATACTGAATATATTTCCTTAATTCAATTAAAAAAACTTGATAGATATCATTACATATTCCAATCCTAAAAAAATGCTTCAATGGTAAATATTGAAAATTCATGTTTAATACTCTGACTAAACCAGATAGACTTTAAATACCCAAACCAGAATATTGCTGAATCTGGACATATTTTTAAGCAATTATGTCTATTTGTAATGTATTTTTTATTATCCAATCCAGAAAGAAAAATTTCACATAGTTGACTGCTCTTTATGACATACTAATAAATAGGAAGAGCCATATGTTGCATAATTACAGCAACATACTCTAATAATTGTTTTTATCACTATGTTTATCTGTTTATTAGAATAGAGCAAAGGATGTTTAGTAAATATGCTCTATTCTAATCTCAGTTTTTATGATTGATGGTCATTCAATTTAATATGCTGTCCTAGTATCTGATAGTTATCAGGCATTTCATGATGTATTAAAAGGGTCAACAACATTTTTTATACTGCTGCACATATTCAAATGAGTTCAAAGTAAAACTCACAGTTTATTTGTTTTAACTAATACATTTCAGCTGACACGCAGACTCATCATAAAGTATGTAAAAGCAACCTATCACAATTAAACTATTACTTACCTTATCTATACATATTGATATAATGATGAAATGACAATTAAATATTTATTTGTAATAAGACTTTTTTGATTAGCTGAATATTTATGTTGCCATTTTGACCAAATACTATTAAAACAAATATTGCATGCTATTATGCCATATCATGTCATTTTAATATTGTTTTTCACGGAATAATCTGAAAGTAAAATTTCACAAGTCAATCTTAATTAAATAGGTATTGATCAAAAATTGAGTTAAAAATATTGCTTAGCTTTCCATCTTAACAAATAAGTGAACTTTACTGAGTGATATATAAAAACCAAGAAAAATATTAATAAAAAAGTAAGCATTGCAGATGAATCAGTTCAGATTAAGGCTAGCTAAAAGAATTTATTGGGCTATTGTTTAAATTTAGATATAAACCAAAAAATATACCTTTCTATCAGTCATACACTACAAATGAAAAAGTTAACCCATATAGACAAATGAGTCCATCAAGTTATAGATAGAAATACTCAAATCTGATTGGTTGTTTGCATAACTTGACATCAACTTATATAAGTTGATGGCAAATCAGGCATTTTGATTGGTTAATCTCATAACTTGACATTTAACCATATCGACAAGTGGGTCAGTCAGCTTAGGGGTGAAGGAAAAATTAGCATCAAGCGGCGCTAAAATTTAAACCACCCACCCGGTCTGGAATCTGTTGTATAATTTACACCGACCCAATTCTCTTACCCAACCTGTTGTTCTTATATGGAAACGCAGTTAGTGTTTCCTAAAACAATTTTTGGGAGGATTTCTTTCCTAGATTGCATAGAAATGTCTCTATTGACTAGTAATTGTAGATATTTACTGTTTTAATGCGCCAGTGCATTGACATTCCTCTCATGATGCTGTGATTTTATAGACTTTATACCCTATATGCTATAAGATCTCTATGCGCCATACCATAATTTTCAATTCATTTTGTAATATTATGCCAGCTTTAAAAAATTACGCCGACTATGGATGTCGTAATTACTCACAATTCCAAAATTGCCACCCACCCCATCTTAGCATCATTTGAATTTTAATATTTTATCTTTCCTTTTTTAAACATCATCTGCTGTTAGCATCACAGGAGGACCCACCTACCCATCTTTAGCATCGCTTGATGCTAATTTAGTCGACAAAGAATTTTTCCTCTACCCCTTATAGCAATTGCTGTAGCTTGACATTTTTATTTACAGTGTAAGCTTCTAAAAAAAATATATATTATATGATAATAAAAGATACAGTAAGATTTTTATATAAAAAAAGGTTATCTTAAAGTCCAGACTAAAATTTTCCTGATGCTGACCATGAAAAAGAAAAACAACTAGTTATAGTGGTATCAAAGTGACAAGTTATGCTATGATTTATATGATTATCTAGCTGGCTAGTTTTCAATTTGGCTAGATATGCTGCAACAAGTTATGAACAAATTATAATGATATCTTTTCACTATTTATTAGTTGGTCCAACAGTGACAAGTTATGAGGAAATTGTGTGATTAAATAGTTGTTTTGCAGTGTAGAGGTAAATTTTGTGTAGAGGTAAATTTTGCATTAACTTTTGGCCAATTCATTTTAATATTCTCATAAACAGAGCTCTGCCTAAATAAAATTATTAAATTTTCATCCCAATGAGCTTTAAAGGCTTGCATTTATCTAAAAAGATCCTCTTTGGAGATATGAAAATACAAATTATGATTGGTAAAAAGTAAAATAAAAAAGTACAAAGATAAGTAAATGCATATATGTTTAATAGAATATCTTAAAAGTTTAACTAGGAACTTACATTTGTTTTGGTATTTTGATCATGAAAGAATAGAGAAAAACGTAAAAGCTCAACCGTCTTTGCACAGTTGAATGAATATTTTAGCCTCTCGGCAAAAGATTTTATAATGAAAGTTGTCAAAAGTACATTAAACAATTATAACTGATTGGAATAAACAAAACAAAATTAATTACATACTAGGAAGTTTAAAAATGATTGCGTAAAATAAAGAATGTGATAAAAAGTATGAGAACTAAAATATTGTGCTAATATGACTTTTTGCAAAATCTATAAAAAAGATTATTAGAACTATTGCAAAGGGAGTGTCAGGCTCTGCAGGTCTGAAGCTACTAATTTCATATTTCAAGACAAAAACATTTATTAATGGAAACCGCAGAGCAGAACAAAATTTTAAAATACTGAGTACCCTAAGGAAGGAAGTATATATACTGGGACCTCTCCGATACACACTATATTCTAGAAAGTCATTTTAACATTCACAAACAACAGAAGCACAAGAGGTACTGGACAACGTGCAATACGCCGACGACGCTTTGGGGAAAGAACGATGAACTGACAGCTCGAAGCATGAACACCGCTTTTGAAAGTAAACAAGCTGGCAATTCACTATAGCAAATCTCAACTTTTATGCCGTGGAAAACAGCGACGAATGACAGGTTAGAATTAAAGATGGGGGAGCTACCCCATATTTTGATACCTACCATGAAGTGCTTAAGTGAACTTAGACCCGTCATTCAATAAAGTCTTTGTCACCACCAAATCTCTACAATGTTAATCTAGTACGATCCTGCACTGACAAAGAATACTATACAGATGTGCAGCGAAAAATCTGTTTGATCGATGGTACAAAGCAGCTGCAACAAGAGTCGCTGCTGGAAAAACACGAAGCACGAAACCTGACGTACTTAAATGGTCAAAGCTGGAAACGATGAGGAAAAAACAGTCGAAAATGGCAGCACAATTGTATGGTCGTCTGGTTACCCCCACGCTTTTAACGACGAGAATAGCGGAAACTCCAGTGGCAATCGAGACCAGAAATGATACCGGGTGACTATACGCTCGATCACTGGTCACACAAAATTCGAAGAACAATTATTTCGTTTCCGGGCTTATGCGTTTTGCACTCTTATGTAAGCAGTAGAATAAAACATTATTCCATTTGTCATTATTCACTTTCAAAATCTCTAATCTAAAACTCTCTTTATTATGTGAATAATTTGTCTGAAAAATCTGAAAAAGAAGTTAATATAGCTGTTTAAAAGTTGATTCATTTGGAATCAGAAAAGCGAGTGTCATCATTTACAAGCATTTATTATAAAAGGAATGATAAAACTTTAGGAAATATGATTGTCATCAAAAGGTCTGGGGACAAACATATTCCGGATCGCAACATATAAAGACTTTTCCACAGCTGCTATCAATAAATAAATTGAATAAAGTTAGGTAATGTTATATACGAGGATTTCGTGAGTATTAAACAATGATATATTATATCTATTACGTACTCCGCGGTTATATATTTAACACTTATAATTGGTAAATTGAATCTGGCCAAACAACCAATGACATCACTACAATGCTCCATTTATTTCCCAAATATATCAGTTTAAGTGTGCCAAGATTACCTTTCATTTTATTTTGACGCAATAATTCAAGGAACTTCAACATATTTTCTTTTAGAATAAATAGCTGCCAATCTGGAATCCAAAAGACTTAATCAGGCTGCCCTCCTCAAACTAGACATTCCGTGCCATTTCACGGAGACTGACCATAATTCCCTTAGTGATAAGGATAGTGAAACTGGGGAGATCAGCGCTAATCAGAAAGGTCTCTCGATACAGCAGCCCAATAAATCCAATGGATTTGTCGCAAAGATTGAGAGACGGGCGAGCTCTGCCACTGGTATTGTGGGTATGCCAAGGATACTCATAGTGGACACCATAGTTTCCATATTGATTGGCATTGGCTCCTTGTTATCTTTAATAGGTGTGGGAGCTGGACGATACTGGAGCGACGAATCGAGCAACCACGAAGGCCTGTGGCATCATCCAGACGACTATGTTAAAAGTAAGCCCTTTCATATTAACTATCGAATATCGCACTTGCATATCCTATATGCATATCCTATCAAATATCGCATTTGCGATTTATTCGAAACAGTTAAGCAAAAAAGAACACTTTGGGGTTCAACAATTTTGCAACCCTACTTTTGAGCGATTTGATTGAACGAAAAGAATACATGTCTTTTGGAAATTCCTTGTTTAAAAGCGTAATTTTAAAAACAGTCGATAAAATTTTGTTTTTGTCCAATCAGATCGCTCTAAAAAGTTTAAAAAGCATCATAAAAAATCCACTCGGTTTGCGAAATTGGTTAACCAAAGGCCCTAAATCAATGTATTCCCAATGTATATTTTTATTTTCCACGATTTAATGCTAATTAAATTTAATTCTATAAAAAAATGTGTGAAAAATTTAAATTCTTGGAACTGCCCTCTGTTAAAAAGATTTATTAACTGGAATCAAAAACAAATAGATAAATTGACACTCACTCACAAATAAGATATCAACTTCAAAATTAGATTTAAAACAACTTTTGGACATTTTTGTCCTAAGCTTTAAATAATGTTTTGTTTAAAAAAATTTAACATGAAAATTATATTCAATACGCCCAATTTGACGCATCCAAAAATTTGTGTTTCAGGTATGTAGGTCAAACATTTTAGATGATGTTTTTGAGTGGGTTTGTTTTTCTTAGCAAAATTCTTTATATCACATTATTGTATATTAATTATCACATGTCTTTCATTTGCATAAAAAGTATGATTTCTATGCTTACATTTAAATTAATTTCTGTGTTATAGACTATAAAATATGGGATAATCATATTATACTCGGAGTAGATTTTTGTAGTGACTGTTTCCGATATCTATGGGAATAATACAATAACTTGCTGAATGAGATTTGTAGTTGACATAAATAAATTTGGCCATATAGAGTAAGTATACATAGAGCATAGAGATGCAATAGAGTGGTAGTCTAAATGAGATTGTGGAGACAAATTGAAAATCAAATTCTGCAGGCAAATCGACGAATACTCAACTGTGATTTGTTAAGAAGTAATGGCTGACTTCTAATCAGGAATGAAACTCGCGATTTCTATAGATCACCTTGTATTATTACATCTCTATGACATATAGAGTAACCAGATTTGTAGATATTTGTATATCGATTTATGCCTACCAAGCGTCAGGAAAAGCCTATCTTATTATGAATTTTCTATCATTAAAAAGCGCTCCTTTATACTTTAATTTAGTAAAAGGGTTATTAAAATCCGATATTGAGTTTCGTCGCTATGACATCTTGAACTCCACCAATTTATAATTGTGGAGATAGGATTTTCTGACGCTTGGTAGTCATAAATCGATATACAAATATCTACTAGCAAGAGTGGTTACTCTACGGATACTTACTCAGTATGATAACAACTTTGTCAAATAAAATATTTAAAGCTTTAGTAAATAATTTGTCGGTTTGTACTTTTGACTTTTCATTTGGTTTATCAAGGAGAGTGATATCTCTCTATCCGACTAATGATACCTAATAAGGTTGAAACAGTCTGTATCGAGTTGAGATCCTTCTTTGTTACACTACTTGACTCAACTACTTGACTGTTCAGTGACCCTCCAATTCTATGGAAATTTTGACTTATAGTTTTGAAAATAGTACGTATGGTAATCTTTATATGATCTTCGTATCCAAGAGAAGTCTATTTTCATAGAATTAGAGTGTCACTTAACGTCATATTGAAAAAATTCTCATCCTTACCAATCAGAAGTTTTTCAGATGAAAAACATTCTGGAAGGAAAAGTTGAATGGAAAAGGCCCATATATCCCCCCATGTATCCATCTAAATGTACAAATTATCTTTTCTCCTTTTCTTTAGAGCATCACTGCGAGAAATACGGAGAGAAAGGTTTTCTTTTTGTTACAGAAGAGTTGTCATGGCTGGATGCGCTCGAATTTTGCAAGAGCAAAGGAATGACTCTGGCTAAGGTTTATGATAATGGTCACCAGGTAAAGGGAATTGCTATAATTGCTATAATCAGCGATGATATAACAAAATTATGATTTCAATATCTAGATTTCAAGAAAAGTTCCCCTATCAGGTATGAAGGATTAGCTGAATAGGCTGGTCGATATGTTTCTGGTTCAATGGTCTTCATCATAGTCCAGGTCGTCCAGGATTTATTTTGTTTTCCCTTCGTTAGCCACGGTTGTTGTAATTTCTGTGGATTTAATAATCTCTTTGCATGAATAGGGTCTATTGTCCAAACATTTGCTAACAATTCTTTCAGGGTCGACTTTTGAAAAGGGATTTTGTAGACTCGATATTGGACATCATTGAAGAGTCTTTTGTTTTATAATTTAAGGATATTTGAATATGGCCATTGTATCTTACATATGTAATATCTTGGCCAGATATAGGTATCAAGAAGACCGAAATAAAATGTTACACCAAAGATATCTTTTTTGCACAATTTCAGGATTTCATCATTACACTTGGTCTGAAAACTATTTCTTTCAGAAAACTATATTTGGCTTAAATATAATCAACTAATTTTAAACGGTCAAACAAATCAAATAACAGTTAGAAAAGTATTATTCAAAGTTATTCAAACTTAAGAGAGATGGAATTAAATCAATAAAAATCAATAAAAATCAAACATTTATATTTACAAATTAATTTCTTTAGTTTAGGGAAAGATGAGAAACTAAGAAAGAATATCAACATTTCAAATTTTTCGATAAAATTTTCCGAATAAAATGAGAATGCACAGAATTGGATTTAGAGAAAGGTGCGATAAAGCGGAAATCTTTTGGATAGAAAATAGAATTGTCAATACCAGGATAAACTGAAGACGAATATCTTTAGAAGTATAAATATCAAGATTGCTATTAACAAAAACCCTACAATTAGAAATCGTCTACAGAATTGAGTGATGAATAGAAATGAGAAGATATTATTGGATCAAGAGGTCTACGATCAATTAAAATTACAATTAATTATTGAATTAAAATAATCCCAGAGAAATTAAATTGCAATTATAAAACCCTGAGCTGGTTACCACTGGTAAAACCCTGGTTAACACTTCGATAACATTATCTTATACTCATCAAAGATTAACGTCATTGGTTAACACTTTCATAACACTATCTTATACTCATCAAAGGTTAACATCATTGGTTAACACTTTCATAACAGTATCCTATACTCATCAAAGGTTAACATCATTGGTTAACACTTTCATAACACTATCCTATACTCATCAAAGGTTAACATCATTGGTTAACACTTTCATAACAGTATCCTATACTCATCAAAGGTTAACATCATTGGTTAACACTTTCATAACATTATCTTATACTCATCAAAGGTTAACATCATTGGTTAACACTTTCATAACATTATCTTATACTCATCAAATGTTAACATCATTGGTTAACACTTTCATAACATTATCTTATACTCATCAAAGGTTAACATCATTGGTTAACACTTTCA
>JAYMFX010030896.1:0-15188 GCA_036784945.1 Monocelis spectator
GACTTCTCCTGATATTCTCTAGATATGACTTCTCCTGATATTCTCTAGATATGACTTCTCCTGATATTCTCTAGATATAAGTTTTCTCCTTATTATTTGGATATGGTTTTCTATAACTTGTTATTTTCTGTTAACAAAGCGGATATAATTCTAAATGGTGATAAACCCTCATGAAAACTATAAAATAGATAGAATAGTGATAGATAAGCATATTCATAATTTCAAGATAGATCGATATTTGATCGATTGGTTGGAAGTATAAACAGCTGTGAAACATAAAAGTCCCATTAATTGTATCGATGAGGTGAATTATGTCTTTACAAAATTATAACTAAAGAAAAGAATTATGAAGAGATAGGGGAAAATGCATTTAGTTAACTGGGCAAGAATGGACTTGTTTCTCCAATGGACTGATGCTCACATTGGAAACTCCTGAGCATCAGTTGAGATGTCTCTGGCTGCAGTCGATATTAAAATTCGAATATCTACTCAATGATCTGGATCCCAGTGAACTAAACACTGATCCGGATCACAGTGAACTAAACACTGATCCGGATCCCAGTGAACTAAACACTGATCCGGATCCCAGTAAACTAAACACTGATCCCGATCACAATGAACTAAACAATTATCCCGATCACAGTGAACTAAACAATAATCCGGATCACAGTGAACTAAAAACTGATCCAGATCACAGAGGACTAAACAATGATCCGGATCACAGTGAACTAAACAATGATACGAATCACAGTGAACTAAACAATTATCCCGATCACAGAGGACTAAACACTGATCCGGATCACAGTAAACTAAACAATGATCCAAATCACGGTGAACTAAACAATGATCTGGATCACAGTGAACTAAATAAACAATGATCCGGATCACAGTGAACTAAACAATGATTCGGATCACAGTGAACTAAACACTGAACCGGATCACGGTGAACTAAACAATGATCCGGATCACAGTAAACTAAACAATGATCCGAATCACAGTGAACTAAACAATTATCCCGATCACAGAGGACTAAACACTGATCCGGATCACAGTAAACTAAACAATGATCCGAATCACGGTGAACTAAACAATGATCTGGATCACAGTGAACTAAATAAACAATGATCCGGAGCATAGTGAACTAAACAATGATCCGGATCACGGTGAACTAAACAATGATCCGGATCATAGTGAACTAAACAATGATCCGAATCACGGTGAACTAAACAATGATCCGGATCACAGTGAACTACATAATGATTCGGTAAAATTTACAAAAAACGACGCCCACACATTAAGAATTGGTGAAATGAAATTTATGCCGTGTATAGTAAAATCAATGTGAGTTAGATTCCATGATCAAGAAATGCAAAACGCTCACCTAGTTGAAATAAAAATGATTGGTTTATAGGAACAGCATGAGTCAGTCGAAGTGCGTTGTCTTTATCCGCTTCCAGTACATTGTATTTGAATATGAAGAATCTATAGAGAAATAACATGACATTAGAAAATCACTCAGATACAATTATGCACAAAATATGTATGTAGTATGAGAAAATATAAAAAAAACTACAGAAAAGAATAAAACAGGATTGTTAGAGAGAAGGTGTCAGTCATATTGATGAGATGAAGAGAGATGTTAGTCACATTGATGACAGGGAGAGAGAGAGAGAGAGAGAGAGAGAGAGAAGATGTTAGTCACATTGATGAGAGGGAGAGAGGGAGAGAAGATGTTAGTCACATTGATGACAGGGAGAGAAAGAGAGAGAGATATGTTAGTCACATTGATGAGAGAGAGAGAGAAACAAGATGTTAGTCACATTGATAAGAGATGAGAGGGAGAGAGATGTTAATCACATTGATGAGAGATGAGAGGGAGAGAGAAGATGTTAGTCACATTGATGACAGGGAGAGAGAGAGAAGATGTTAGTCACATTGATGACAGGGAGAGAGGAAGAGAAGATGTTGGTCACATTGATGACAGGGAAAGAGAGAGAAGATGTAAGTCACATTGATAAGAGGGAGATAGCGAGAGAGAGAGATGTTAGTCACATTGATGAGAGATGAGATGGAGAGAGAGATGTTAGTCACATTGATTAGAGATGAGAGGGAGAGAGAAGATGTTGGTCACATTGATGAGAGATGAGAGGGAGAGAGAGAGATGTTAGTCACATTGATGAGAGATGAGATGGAGAGAAGATGTTAGTCACATTGATGAGAGATGAGAGGGAGAGAGAAGATGTTGGTCACATTGATGAGAGATGAGAGGGAGAGGGAGAGAGATGTTAGTCACATTGATTACAGGGAGAGAGCGAGAGAGAAGATGTTAGTCACATTGATTAGAGATGAGAGGGAGAGAGAGAGAGAAGATGTTAGCCACATTGATGAGAGGGAGAGAGAGAGAGAGAGAAGATGTTATAGTCACATTGATGACAGGGAGGGAGAGAGAGGAGATGTTATAATCACATTGGTGAGAGGGAGAGAGAGAAGATGTTAGTCACATTGATGAGAGAGAGCGAGAGAGAGAGAGAAGATGTTATAGTCACATTGATGAGAGGGAGAGAGAGAAGATGTTGGTCACATTGATGAGAGGGAGAGAGAGAGATGTTAGTCATTTATGACAGGGAGAGAGAGAGAGAAGATGTTATAGTCACATTGATGAGAGGGGGAGAGAGAGATGTTAGTCATTTATGACAGGGAGAGAGAGAGAGAAGATGTTATAGTCACATTGATGAGAGGGAGAGAGAGAGATGTTAGTCATTTATGACAGGGAGAGAGAGAGAGAAGATGTTATAGTCACATTGATGAGAGGGAGAGAGAGAGATGTTAGTCATTTATGACAGGGAGAGAGAGAGAGAAGATGTTATAGTCACATTGATGAGAGGGAGAGAGAGAGAGAAGATGTTATAGTCACATTGATGAGAGGGAGAGAGAGAAGATGTTGGTCATTTATGACAGGGAGAGAGAGAGAGAAGATGTTATAGTCACATTGATGAGAGGGAGAGAGAGAGAGGAAATATACATACATATACATATGATATTCACATTATGATAACACACGCAGTAATTTTCACATAACAGAATGGTGTTGTAGTTCATCGAGATGGCTCAACAAGATAAACACAAACACAATCCAAATCTAATGCTATAGATAAGTCCATATCATAAACAATAACACGCTATAATATTCAGGGACAAGCGAATGGCATGAATCAATTGGTAGTACTGCCAAACATTATAGGAGTGTGCAAGTGGCAACTCTAATATTTGTGAAATTGTATACTTAGGTCTAATAAAGTAGTGCGACAGTACAAGTGATTTTACTACTACTACCATATACTTCGCTATACTCGCAGCAACACCCGAGACGAGTAGAACATTTTTTACACATTGAGAAATCAATATAATGATTGAAAGCCATGCAAAATCCACGCACTAACTGAAATCGATCAACCTCCTCCATGGTAATCTTCACAGTCAAAGCAAATATAACAACAGCATCAGAATGTGCAAGTCGAGAATGTAAAGCAACCGTTATTTATTAATACATGTTAAAACTCTATCATGTTAACAATGTTTAATCCCAGTTTAAAACCTCTGTGCATAAAGAAGTTACAGTTACCCGCTAGACTGTTCTTTATTGATGATAGCCACAAGTCGAGGAATCTTCTTCCAAGATTTGATTATGACAGCATGGATAACCTGAAATAATTAAGATGCCTTATCAGTAATAATATTTTAAGGATCCATAATTTCATTGGCTCTCAGAATATATGGAATTCAGTTGAAAAGTATTTTATTGATAGACTATGAATATAACCATAAACTTACAAAGATTACAGATTCATTTAAGCTGTCTATTGGTGAACATCTTTCAAGAAATTCTTTAATTATATTCTCCAATGACATAATTATACCTGAAAAATTAATAATTTCAAATAGGAAATTGATTTAAGTAAATATTTATCATATTATTTACCAATTTTTATGCACATACATACAATAATGGATATACAACGCCACTGCCCTTAACAGATATATTAAGATAGTGTTACTAAAATATTTACTTGACTTTGAGTCACTCCTACACTGCTTAAAAGCTAAAAGTAATTTCTATGTCTGATTCAGCATCCAGTTGAATTAGCACACAGTAAAAGACGGCTTTCAAATTGTCATTCTTTTGCAGAGCGCTGGTCAAGTGATTAGAATGCTTGACAACCAATCCAGGAGTTAAGAGTTCAAATCCTGGCGATTTACTCTCGGGAATAAAATATAGAGCTGTATAGAGATTGCAAAAGTGTACTATCTTAACATACAATAATGTTCAAAATAATCTCCCAATTTTATGTTCTAATCCTTCTTGAATATATATTGAGGAAATTGTGCATAGAGCAAAGGACAGTAAACATTATATTACACTATCATTGGCCCTTAAAAATCCAAGAAAAAAAGTGTTATGTTCATGACAGACCATACCCAAGATATCATACAACATTAATATTGTACAGCAATATATATTGGTTATAATTTTTTTATTATTAAAGCTGTAGCCCAGTTGTCAGTCCATAAAGATGGAATTTTAAAACTCCATTTTAATGCAAGATGACATTGTAAATTGATATTTAGATATTTTAGCTAACTGTTGAAATTGTAGTATATTGAACAATTGAGCCATACTATATTAGCAGTATGTAAACAAGGAATAAAGGAATCAGAACTGTCAAGACTTGAATACTTTAAATATTCATGAAATGAAGATGAAAAAGAGAAAGACATAAATGAGTGAAACACAAAATATTAATAGAAAAAACACCAATAAGTTCAAATATTTGAAAGGATGAATTTATAAAAATGGAAATAGATAAATGAAACAGTTAGATAAAAGAATCAGATTATCATTTGTTAAATAAATTTATAACAATAACATGAATAATAATTTTGTAGTTATCATAAGATTACCCCAAGTAAAAGAGTGAATATAATTAATATAAGACTAATTAGAAACATATAAATTGAATAAATTATTTTAGAGCATGGAGAACAAAATCTTGAAAATATGGAGTAAAGATATTGAGAGGGAAGCAATACATATCTGATGACTTTTAAGAAAAAAAGTTAATTTATGAATATGGCCTTAATTTGCAATAGTTTTGAGAAAATGAGTTATGCTCAATTTTTTCATTATAAAATAAGATAAAATAAATGTTTCATATAAAGTGTTAAATAGTCATAAACAAAAAGTTTTCTTAGGTCACTGAACAATAATATGGGAATGAAATATTCAAATTAAGAAGCTTTTTGTTACAATAAAAAAATCAAATTCCCTATAGAACTGAGAGCTGAGTCTTCATATAGGGAAGTTCCAGTATTTAACATAGATTTTTATTGTGAAGATAAATGAAACTGTTTTTGAATCTTTTTTATGAAATGATATACTAATTATAATTAATTTTTAATATTGTAAAAATTATTTTCAAAATTATTATTTTGAACTATTAGCCATATAAAATTATGCAAATAAGTGCACGTAGAAATATTTATATAATATTAAAATCAGCAAAATGAGTTGTCAAATGAATTTTTTATAAGATAAATTATAATAGAGTCATGCAATATACAGTATTATATATGGTAATTATTGATAATTTACCTATCAATGATATATTTCGTAAATGAATACGAAGAACTACAGGAAGAACTTGAATTATAGTTTAACTCTAGGCTACAAATTTAGCGCTAGTTATTTTAAGTCAATAATGATATATCTAAACAACATTGAATTTGTGATCATAATTGATCCTTTTTAAAATTCCAACACCACCGGAGTGACTATTCCTCCACACGATATGTGAATAGACAAAACGAACAATCTGGCTATTCCTTCCGCGTGAAAATGATTTTAAGATGTACATTTTGTACATGAATTCAATTATAAAATTAAAAATATAAAATATAAAAGGTAAGTGTGATGATAGGTATTTGAAGAATTATAAAATGAGAGTTCATATATGTATATGTATGAAATATATTTTTAAGAAAAGCATGTTAAAATCGTAGTCCTCGGTTAAAATGCCTATACATATGCACGATAGATTGTATTCATTTATGAAATTTGTGGTTAATGCATTTTTCTTTTTTTCGAGAAACTGTCAGGATTTTGGTTTTATCTGTGTTTAGATCGAGTTTTAAACAGGAGCAATTTGAAGGAATTTAACTGTTTTCAATATGATTATCAACCATATTCAATAATCACATACTCTAAGGAAGAAATCTTAATGAAAGAAATAACATAATAAATAATAAACTTTATTTTGGGGGACAAAAGTCATTTAGAAATGTGTACAAAATGTATAATAAAAAATGGAGATAAGAGTTTGTCCCCAGGGACTTTAATAGCTATATAAGCAGCTTAAAATGGGATAATCATATAAAATACAAGAAGAAAGTGATAAAAAAGTTCATATAAAATAGTAAAGTAAAAATAAAAATATGTTAAATAAAGACATTTTTCGTAAAAAGAAGTATACTGAAGTCTAATATATGACTTTTTATATTAAGAGTTAATCAATTACTATACTCAGTCATTTAAAGAGTTCCTGCGAACTTTAACTTCATTATATAGCTTTTATTAAAAGGCTTGTGTCGTCATCAAAAAGGTTTATTTCAATGTCATTGTCATATAAAAGCCAATCAACTTTTATTCAAAAATTTTAAATAATGATAAACACGAACTCTATGACACTACAAAAACAAGAAATATAAAATGCTTTTCAAAACAGATGCGAAAGTATTATTAAAAACGAAAATCACCCGCTAAAAGAAGCATTGAGTTAGCCAGAAGTCGAAACGAAAGAACTAGACAAAACTGGACTGAGATTGGTTGTCGAACAGAAATATACAAATTGTCCTTCATCCCAGCTGCTGTATCTCGTCTTCCGCACTGGGATGTTGTTGTTATTTCTTGGCTCGGTTTAGAATGGACACGAATTGTTTATGGTTATGGTCGTCTTCTACTGGGTGATATACTAGATTACATTTTGGATATTGCATTATATATTAGCTTAGATTACATTTTTGGACATGTTTTTACATTCTGCGCGCACTTAAGCTTTATTTTAATTTAGTTTATTTACTCAATTTAACTTTAGTTGTGTTTTTTTAAATTATATAATTGACCTAAATTGTCTCATTTGTCAATTCTTTTTTCCTCTTTAAAATGTATGTATATATTTACTATTTTACAGGAAATGAAGCTATATTATTATTATTGATATAGAGGCAAATATACTTATAAATGTTAAGGATGAATTAAGTTAGGTTGGTATAAATAGTTCTATCTGTTTAGGTTCATAATATCTTAATTTTTGGATTTATGGTATTATCAAGGCGGTCAAAAAGCTTTTTTATACCAATAATTTTGAAATCTTTTCTACGTTGATCATAATGTAATGTAACAATTCTAAATCCAAATTGTTTCTCATATAAAATATTTTTTTATTGTCGATAAAGGTTGGTTTGAGATTATGGCGTATAATTATTGCAATATATTAAAGATCAGAAATACCGAATTTCCATAATTAATCGAGTTACAAGAGCAATTTATCGAAGTTGAAATTGGAATAATAGGATAGGATAAGATTAATGAATTATAAATATATAATTAGCCGTCTAGCCATGTAAAAATTAAAAATAATTACAAATGAGTAAAAAAATATACAAATGAGCAAAAATTGAATAGAAGCTTAAACAACCATATAAACGTTTATGAGAAATGAGTTGGTAATTATGAAGTTTGATCAAATGGCAAAATAATTGAAACATTTTCAACGTTTGTTGATCAATCTGCTGAAGTTATTGACATGACAGTTAATATTTGAAAGTCGAGGCTTACTAATTCATTCATGTGAAAAATTAAAAGATTTATTCACAAATAAATATTTTTTTGTTTCTTCAAGGGATATCAAATGGAGAAATTTGCCTTCAGTAGAATCAAAACGAAGGATAGGCTTTGCAGTTTGTGATTTATTTTTACAAACTTTTCTTGCAGTATTCGTTTTAACATTTAATGATTCGTTTTTAGATGAAGTTTCTGCAAATAAATCACTCTCAATTTCAGTAGGTTTATGACCTATGAGTCGAAATTGAGAATATCTATGCTTTGAAGGGGCTGGTCGGCTGAAAGACATCGGTTCATTTTTCTTTAATGTACCGGACTCACAAAATGAGTCTGTATAGAATTGCATTGATTGTTTTTTTTCATCTTCATTCAGAAACAGTCCTGGTTCAATAAAGGTGGGTGAGTGCTTAATCAGTCTGAATGGATTCTTCGAGTTCAGCCGAGCAGTAAATGGACGAAAATTTGATATTTCATGCGGTAATGTCCTTGAAGTTGATGCTCTGGGAGTATCAATCACAGACGTTCCTTGAATTTCCAAATGAAGCATTTAAATTTGATTTTCAAACACACACATAGTCTAAAATAGGTGTCAAGAATAGCGATTTTGTAAAACGAAAAATATACCAGACATAACCAAAAATAAAGCAGTAGCTACAGAGTCTTTATGTTCCATATTATGAGATGGTTTGGCATTTCTAGCTAAAAGATAACATCCTGTCAAATACCAAATGTCTAACTGTGTTGAAATTCGTATGCGGGTGTTCCACAAGGAACAATTACAGGACATCACAAATATGCTTTAACCAATATTTACATAAGGGGACTTTCCCAATAAATCAATTATAGCTTTTAAAGTCCCCTCGAGAAACCTTTATTTCCATTACTATTAGGTTTTACATATTTCTAATGAATCTTTTGTGTACCTAGTTGAACTCATAGTCTGACCATGAAGACCACAATTTGATAATAGTACTTTGAAAATGGTCAGATAGACCAAAATACTTGTATATCGATATTTTAATCAACAGAATTTTGATTGTTTTTCATTTTTATTAATGCAACAGGCTGTACTCTTTATTTTTTATTGTTGATAATGTTGCGTGATCAATACCACCATTTATTTATTATTGTTATTAATAGATCTATTAGGTATGATGTTATATTAGCAATATATTTCTATGCCTAAAAATGGGTCACTTGACCTGTTTTTTTTAAAAAAAAGTAAATGGAATAATAATTGACTCTAATACTTCAATATTTCAGAATAAACCAACATTTTATGTAAATAAATAATTGCTTTGTTTGGTATTCGATTTATAAATTATGATATTATAAAGTAGGAAGTGTATTTTTGTAACCATGCATATAAGCCATATTTCTATATAATTAAATTTCTAATCATTTAAAAAAGCTAAAACTGCTATTTTTATAGGAGGCACTACCATGTAATCATTCTAAATATTCAATACAAATTGAAAAAGTCAAGCCACATTGACTAATTGGACTTTAATGTTGACATCAAGTTAGTTATAAAAAATTGAGGGAAATCCTGAAATCTGATAAGTTGTTGCATAGATTGACATAAAGTTCTATAAGTTGACAGATAATCTGGCATTCTGATTGGTTGGTCAGCTAAGTTACACTAATTTATTTGTGTAATATTTAAGAAAGGAATATACATTCAATTCAGATAAAGATTTTAATGATTTTATTGTACAGTAAGGAAACATAATAATGCAAAATAAAATATACATTGGCTATTCTCTGGATTTGGTCATGATGATTTTTACCATTTTGCAATCACTCAATATACTTTCTATGTGATAAACAAATCAAAAATTAATTTCCATAAAAAAAGAAATTCATAGGTATCCAATTCTTTATCAATTGCCTATATTTTAGATCATGGCTAATGTTAATTTTCCTATATCACTTATATAGAAATGTAACAACTTGTATTTTTCAATAATGCAGTTTTCTAAACTGAACAATTTTTACTATTCAATGCATATATATTGCTTCTGGATTTTTATATAAGAGATAGAAAAATTAACATTAGCTGTGATTTAAAACAGGAGCAATTTAATGATACCCCAATTTTTTGTCTATTTTTTAAGGGATTGATTGCTATTTTTATTGAAAATATTTGATGCAAAATTTTAAGAATATGTGGTCAAAGATAATATTAAATGTTATTTTATTCGCACACAGAATATATACAAGTAAACAATCATACAACAATAGATTTAAAATGGGTTTAACATACAGTAACTTGCCCCAAAATGTTCCGATTTAAAAATGGTTATTTACTGGCACCATAACGGTAGTTAATATAAAACAGTAAAACAATAGTGTCTAGTGAAAATTTGCGACAACACTTATGAGAACAATCTAGAACTATGCTAATGAAAGCTACAAAAACAAAATTTTCTCTGAAGTGGACTTAATTCTGACTTAACAATAAGATTAGCTATTATCATGCCGATTGAAGTATTAATATAATAATAATGACCCAATATCAGATCAATGACTTGTTTATGAAATTAGAATAACCTTATTCTTTATAAAAACGGTAATAACTCGCCGAAAAATATGATCCGCACAAACAAATTTAACTTAATTAAAAATTCGTCATGATCGTAATTAACCTTTTTTATTACATTGTCAAAGCGTAACTTGTTCCAAATTGTTTGTCAAGCTTTGTCAAGCTTTGCCCTGATTGACACAGGTGTTGAATGCTCAGCCCCATGGACAAATGGAACAAATTCATTATTGTTTGTCTCCCTCAGAATCTGTAAATATTATGTAATATATTATGCATTGTAATTCTGTAATTTGCATCTGTCAATTTGTAAATAAATAGGTTGCTATTAAGGCTACTTACACAGTTTATACCTGAAAAATAAGGATTTGTTTTTTAAAAAATTTATAACAAATTTTATAATTTCAGTTATTTATCCAACCAAAAATAGGTATCAGTATATTAAAGCTGTTTGTGTAGGTACCAAAAATAGTTAGCTGAAAATTTTTTATTCCATCAGATGTAAAACTGTTAAAAATAATTCTATTCAGGAGTCATCAATTATTTTGAAAGAAGAATTAGAATATTGTTTGAATAGGATTAAGTTCGTGTAAACGACGTAATACAATAGGAAAATTAAATTCTCTAGAGAAATATCATACGAGGTTGATTTCAATCAATCAAAATCTAATCTACTGTAGTACCTATATATTATTAGGTTGATTGGGATGAGTTCATCTATGTATTGAGATATCAAAATATATTTCTTAAAATTTGAAAATATAATTTCTCGTTTGATTCTAGAATTAAGGCAATTAATTTAACCGCCAATATTTTTTGCGGATGATGGCGGCGATAATCGAGGGCTTACTGTTCGAGGTATTCTTCTGATCCGAATGATTAAAATCAATGAAATATTATTTACAAAAATCAAAATTAAAGAGTATTATTAATAATTTTATAATTTATTAATTAATTCCAAGATAAATATATGGTCTATATATTCAAAATCATAGTGATCAAAAAACTAATTTTACAATTCTACTGTTAGGTATAATATAGCAGTTCATGGCAGCTAAGAAGTAGCGTCGGCATAAAGATCACAAAGATCAATTTCTTTAGCATCGCAATAATCATCCTGTTTCGCTACCTCCTTGATTGATTGATTGCGGAGAATTTCTGGCTTCTTATTGAAGACGGTCTGTTCACAAATAATGAATCTTGTGGCAAAACTTTTATTCCTTGCTCCTTTCTTCATCTGTTTTACTTTATAGCAGCGAAGAATAAATACAAACATCAAATCGAACCAATTTATGATCTCTAGACAACCTATGATGATGAAAAAATAGGAAATTAAAGCGGACATCTGTAGACCAATGGTCATTGATGGAAGGTCAACCATGGTGCAACTATTATTTGATTTTGATGTTCTTACGAATTGAAATTCATCAAAATTTAAAACGGATTGTGCCGTAAATTTCTTTAAATTATACCAAGCCATTATTATGCCAAAATTCACGATGACTCTTGGACCGAAGATTGTAATTGCAATCGGAGTAAAACTGATGTTAGTTATGATTTGATTTAAATCTCGAGGCAAAACTAAAGTAGGCTGTAGAAATATCGCCGAGGATTTGGACACGCGTTGCAAAAAATGCATAAGATTATGTCCCATGTAAACTGAAATCAACCATATCGAGGCAGAAACCAGAAGTTTGCTGGACAACGTGTGAAAGAGTTTATAGGGTCCACTATTCAATGCTTCATACAGACATTCTTCAATCTTGCCTGAATCGTTCATCGATTGGGCGAAGAGAATTTGATTGGACTCGTCATCGGGATAACGGATCGATAAAATGAGTTGAGCTTTATCGAACAGACGGCATATCCAATGCACCAATGCTAACACAACAAACGATAGAGGAAAACTACTGTGCACGATTAAATAAGAAGAGATTGGAGAGAAAACCATCCCAAATTCAGTCCTATATACAATAGTTATAGTTCTGTACAGATTATAAATTATATATCTACTGGAGTTGCTTTGATTAGATTTATATTGATACACATTTTGCGGATGCAAAGTTTGTCTAACACTTAACATTCTATTCGAATGGTCAGCATATCATACGTCACTACATCCTGTTATAATCTGCATCTCTCATGATCCAAATAAGATATAGCTCCATCTCCATCTTATTATACCTATATAGGGTCTTATCTCATTCATTGATAATTCAATGCAGTCGCTATTTCAAGACATCCCCTAATCATTTACATAATAACGCATTCATATATAAGTATAAATATACGTGTTGGAAGGTGTATTGTTGCAATTATTGCATTCGATTATTATTCAATGATAAAACAAGTGAATAAACAATCCACTATATTATTATTAGTCTCAAGCATAAGGTATAGTATAAAGTTTCAGTTACGGTATTAAGAATTATTGTCTGAAAAGTAAAAAATGCTGTCGAGAACGAACATATATAGAGGACAGTCTCCTCTATTATTCCAACAAAGAAAATACGATTGAATTGGCTAAAAATACAATATCAAAGTAACCACAATAATCAGTACAATTTATATTTCTGCTTTGATTGAGTGTGTTTGGGTATCCAGATCTCTTAATGTGATCGGCTTACGTACTCCTATTAAAATTGTGTTTTGTTATTTTCTCCGGGGAATAATAGAGTAGATTTGAAAGTTTTTAAACTTTATCTAAAGTTAAAAAAATTCTTCGTTTTAATGATAAAAAAATCAACATTGGTACAACACTGTCTTATTTCTGTATTCATTTTCAATACCTAAATCAATTAGAAATCGCAGATATGTAGGTATTTCTATATAAAATGCTAGAAAATTTTCTGTCGACATTATTTTATTTAAATGTTACCCTAGGAATGTATGCTGTTACATCTGTCAGCATCTAAAATATTCCAGACTTTCGTGAAAATCAATTAATTTTGTATCTCAAATTTCCAATGCCGCGCGCAAATACTCAATTATGCATTGAACAATTTAAACAAAAAAAATCATCGCGAATTTAAAAATCGATGTAAATGACTTTTAAATCAACAGATTGGAAATTTGATTTTTGCGGATACAAATAAATTGAATGGGCATATACTTAGTAATTATTTTCGCTTTATTCAAACTTTATCAATACCAGCTTCCGAAATTCCAAATGTTTTAATTCCAAATATAGATTCGATAATTTTCCATTTCTATAGTCGAATGTCAGGCTTCAGTGTAGAATTATTAAGAAATTTTCTATAAAACTATATTGATCATCAGATTCGACAAGAAAACCAAAATTCATATTGATTTTTCAAAATTCAATCATTTCTGCTAAAAATGATAATAAATACAATTGAGAAATTATTTTTCACTCTATGCAACAAAGTTTAAACAAAGTGAATATCATGCATAAATTCATTTCGTGTCTGTAATTTAATAAAGGTTTACATTATTCAGAATCAGAATCTACCTAAACTCGCCAAATTTAGTTTTATCATTTTGTTGAATAATTCATGTTATGATTGGTTGATGTAAGTTAATGGGAAAATGACGAATTGAAATGGAATCAGGATCAAATTAGATTTTATTGGTTATGGGAATATTTTCAGTATCAGTTAATCAGAGTGAATTTAATCAGCAGTGAAGCAGACACTTCATCAACTGATTTGCCCCATCAAAGAAGAACAATTAAGTAAGTCATAAAATGTTTTTCTTTTCAATTTAAAAAATGAATGTTTCCTTATTTAATCCAATATTGGAGAGAATTTCGTATAGTAGATTCTGATCGATTTCATAACTTTTGCGACAAATAAATATCTATAGAATACGACTGGAATATATCAATCGTATATTTTGTACTCTGAGGGTACAAAACTCGGGTATTGTCCCCTCTGGTAGATTTTAGAGAATAGGCAAATATCAGACGAACACATTGATTGATGGTCCGAGTTTCGAATAACCGATCAATATATGTATAGTTAGTGGAATGTCTTTGTCTTAATTTGGTTGTATGTCTTGGAGAAATGGAAGACTGTTGAATGTCTTTGTCTAAATTTGTTGTGTGTCTTGGAGAAATGGAAGACTGTTGAATATCTTTGTCTAGATTTGGTTGTGTGTCTTGGAGAAATGGAAGACTGTTGAATGTCTTTGTCTAAATTTGTTGTGTCTTTATGAAATGGAAGACTGTTGAATATCTTTGTCTAAATTTGTTGTGTCTTGAAGAAGAGAAGACTGTTGAATATCTTTGTCTAAATTTGTTGTGTGTCTTGGAGAAGAGAAGACTGTTGAATGTCTTTGTCTAAATTTGTTGTGTCTTGAAGAAGAGAAGACTGTTGAATATCTTTGTCTAAATTTGTTGTGTCTTGATGAAATGGAAGACTGTTGAATATCTTTGTCTAAATTTGTTGTGTCTTGAAGAAGAGAAGACTGTTGAATATCTTTGTCTAAATTTGTTGTGTGTCTTGGAGAAATGGAAGACTGTTGAATATCTTTGTCTTAATTTGGTTGTGTGTCTTGGAGAAAGAGAAGACTGTTGAATATCTTTGTCTAAATTTGTTGTGTGTCTTGGTGAAATGGAAGACTGTTGAATGTCTTTGTCTAAATTTGTTGTGTCTTTATGAAATGGAAGACTGTTGAATATCTTTGTCTAAATTTGTTGTGTCTTGAAGAAGAGAAGACTGTTGAATATCTTTGTCTAAATTTGTTGTGTGTCTTGGAGAAATGGAAGACTGTTGAATATCTTTGTCT
>JAYMFX010031007.1:0-15186 GCA_036784945.1 Monocelis spectator
CTTTTAAGCGAAAGCTCAAAAATGTAAGCGAAAGCTTAGAAAATAGCGAAAGCTAGTTTTTATTCATACTACCTATTATAGTTTCATGATAATTTGGCAATGAATAATTACATAATCGTAATTCACTGTTAATTTTAAAGTAAAAACATTTTACTTTCGTTGTTTCATACACTAAAATAAAACATAGTATTTTAAAATAAATCATTTATTAACATTGAATTTATATTGAAAATATTAATTGATAAATGATAAAATCTATAAAGAGGAAAAACTATTTTTAAACTGTATTTGTAAATACATTTCTTTCATATGATAGGTTGGACATAAGAGTAGAGATAAGGATTATCAGGTTATCCTCTATTTTTTGTAACTTGTAAAAGTTTGATTAATAAATTATTCTGTTAAGTTTTCGATGTTATCAAACAAATAATCTTTGTTTAAAACTGCTAAATTTAAGATTGGAATTCATTAACAAAATTCCACCTAGCGTGTCTATTCGGTTAGAAAGGTAATAAATATTTTTGTGCTGATGTTGAGTATAAAGCATGCATTTCTCTATTTCTTTAATGCTATATGATGTACAGTATTAATAATAATTGCATGATTTGATAAGTAAAATATTAAAAAGTGCTTTAATTATTTCATTTCTTGTCAAAATGTAATTCATTAAAGCCAAGCATGCAGCATATGTAATTTTCCAAATGTAATTTAACATTGATTCGTATTAACTAGTTTCTTAACTGCTATTTTTAAGTATGCTTTAAAAGGTTTGCAGATATTTATTTCAAGCAACTGATACAAAATTTAAAATCTTAAAGAAATATTTATTGATTAATGGAGGGTAAATAATGGTTTAAATAACTGCATGGAAAGGAAATAATTAACTATACAAATAAAATTTCAAAATCAGACTTACTTTTATTATAAATGTTAATTTATATACTTAAAATGCTTTAATATTCATAATTGTTTATAACTGTATTTTAAGCATATTTAGTTAATATACTTTTTGCATTCTTATTTAATTTAAAAAGTGGCCCTTTATAGTTAGTAAAGGGTGAGTTGAAAATGTAGTTCAATGATATTGTACAAATATGCTGATCTACAATCTTTTTGTCATTTATGAATACTCCTAGTCAAACTAATATCCATGTCAATCAAATTAAATCAAGAATAGCCTGCCACATACAATAGTTTTGCTGATCAATCAGACTAAAATTTTAACAGGCCAAAGAAGGTTCTAACTGTGCAGGAGATTGATGAAAGTGTAACACTTAGGATTTTCAACAATTTGTAGTTCAAACTAGTTTGATAGCATAGAACTACATTTTCAAAATCACTCAAAAATTCCTTTTAGTCTGCAATAAAATTTTGATAAACCCAAAATAAATTTAGTTTGTATTTTATGTAGACATAGTTGATTGATATACAATTGAGTATGTTGTGGCCCAATTGGGAAACAAAATGTTTTGAACTGGTCAGCCCAATTTTAGGAACTTTTATATATATTTATTTAATGTAGTATTCTTAAAATAATTGCTAATTCTATTTGTATTGAATTATTGGTTTCAAAACTGTTTCAATTCCAGTTGGGAACTGTAAAAAAATTCTTAATTGGGCCACACCCACAAGTATATTTTCATTATTATGAATATTTGATTGAATCGGTTAACATTTTGTTTAAAAAAATTTCAGAATGACATCTCCTGATAAACAAAAAAAGAAGAAGGGTACCAAGAATCTTGGCGTATGTTTCAAATAATTTCTAAAAAATTCGTTAAAGTCTTCATATATATTTATTTAAAACAAAGAAGCAGGCATAGTTAAACATGCTTAATATTCATATATCTCAGTAGAATTTCATAATATTCATTAATTAAATATTTTGTCCAATGTATTTATATTTTTGCTATATTAGTTAAGGTGTTCATTTTTAGGAAATTCATCAAGACCACCAATTTATTGTTGAATCTGAGAAAGTGAAACCAAAGCTGAATACATCAGAATGGCCATTGTTACTGAAAGTAAATGTTATTTTTATTTAAAATTTCTGTTGGTCTGTATAGTGTTAGCCAAATTTGTCGCACTTGTTTATGCTATTTCATTTTAGAACCTACATACTATGAATGTTTTGCAAAGTCATTTTGAAGCAAACACAGCTGGATTTACACCATTGCAAAGACCTATTGATGAATATCTCAAGTAGGATTTATTTAACAAACTCATTATTTCTATTATGGGAATCTAAGCATCTAGTCCTTCTAAATTACAGGAGTGGAGTTATAAATCTTGATAAACCATCAAATCCTTCATCTCATGAAGTAGTTGCCTGGGTTAAGAGAGCTCTCAATGTGAACAAAACTGGTCACAGTGGTACTCTAGATCCAAAAGTAACAGGTTTGTGAAATCATACACATAATTATTTCGCATTATGTAGCAAGTCATCTACAACTAAAAGTTATTATTATTTTTAATGTTTGCATTTAAATAGTCTAAATTTTGTTAAATCATTTTAACTTATTTATTTGTATACAGGATGTCTAATTGTGTGCATTGACCGAGCTACTCGTCTTGTCAAATCCCAACAAAGTGCTGGAAAAGAATATGTTTGTGTATTCCGTTTGCATGAACCAGTTGAAGAACTTAAAAAAATAACACAGGTAAATAATTAGCCCTTAATCTGTTACATTGATAATATTTAAAATCCAATTTCCAATATAGTATAATATTCCTCTTTAAATATTTTTGGCTAACAATTGAATCATTTCTGTTTTAGTCACTGGAAACACTTACCGGAGCTCTGTTTCAACGACCACCTCTCATTGCTGCCGTTAAACGTCAACTGCGTGTGCGCACTATTTATGAAAACAAGATGATTGAATACGACTCGAAACAAGGCCTTGGTTAGTGATCTGATGCTCTTCATTTGGGTGGGAAAATATAAGAGATTCCTGTTTTCCTTGATTACTTGATGCTGAGTGTTGTTTTTAGGTGTCATTCACATTAAGTGTGAGGCAGGAACTTACATTCGAACTCTTTGTGTTCATCTGGGTCTCCTACTCGGGACAGGTGGCGTGATGGAGGAATTAAGAAGAGTTAGGTCGGGTATTATGAATGAGGAGGTATGTAGAGAAAAATTTAGAAATTCATTCAGTAAGTTCCGATGGGTGACAACTGAAAACCATGAAAAGTTGATATAGATAATCAAAATAATTAAATTGCAAGTATACTGCTGAGTAACTGATCATATATTAGACATTTATAAATTCGTCATTTTTTTCAGTCAAATTTGGTGACAATGCACGACATTCTGGATGCTAAATGGTTGCATGACAATCAGGGTGATGAATCTTATCTGAGAAAAGTAATCATGCCATTGGAGAAGTTACTGACTGGTCATAAGCGAATCATGGTCAAAGATTCAACAGTATGTTTATTACCTTAGTAATGATTTATTATTATATTTGTGATTGTTTACTCTTCTAATGAAATGTGTCAACATTTTAGGTTAGTGCTTTGTGTTTCGGTGCAAAATTGATGCTACCAGGTGTTTTACGATATGATAATGATATCAATATCAATGATGAGATTGTTCTGATGACTACTAAAGGAGAAGCTATTGCTTTGGGTAAGATTGTTGTCTAAATCTCAATATAGGCCAGGCTTTCGATAATAAAGATTTTTATCATCTGATGATCTTTTATGCATCACTTCTAGGTATTGCGGTGATGACAACTGCAGTAATTGCCACCTGTGACCATGGCATAGTTGCCAAGCTCAAGCGTGTAATTATGGAGAGGGATCTTTATCCTCGTCAATGGGGTCTTGGACCTGTAGCCAGTGAGAAGAAGCGTATGATTGCTGAAGGTTTACTTGGAAAGTTTGGTAAGCCTAATGAGAAGACTCCGGCTGACTGGTTGACCAAGCTGGGTACTCCTCAGGATCCATCCACTCCTGTAGTCAAGCCAGAAAATACAAATGGTGGAAGTCCAGCTAAGCCTAAGTAGGTTGATTGTTCATCGCATTTTGCTCATCTCATTCATGTTAATTTATTCTTCATGTGAAATTGTTTTTATTTTTAGACAACCAAGCAAACCTATTAAACAAGAAGAGGTACGTCGATATTCTTTTGATAAAAATAATAACTTTTTGTGCATGCCATCTGCTACTAAACTCGAATGATGTGTTCTTCATGACATATCATTTAACCAAATGTAGCAAAATAAATATTAGATTGGTGACTGTCCCAAATTATATTAAACTGACAATACCATAAGTCTATAACACGCAATTCATTTTATGCTATTATCTGAATATCTATTTTATTGTATTGTAAGATTGCTAAAGTAAAACCTTTAAGCTTTAATATTGTTTGAAGTGTTTTCTTATAGCAAAAATGGATTTTACACTTTTCACACCATGAGGTACATTACTACCTTGCGGGTTGGCAAAATGTCACACTAAGCTTATTTACTAACTGATATCATATTTGTGTCAAATGCCCTTGTTTGCTATTGTGCTGACTTTACTGGATTAGTTCTTTCTTATGATAACTAATTTATCAAAGTCAGCAAGATCAATTCTGCTCATTACAACTGGCTTTGTTGTTCTCTGCTCTGTGTCGGACTAGCAGAACATGTCTAAACATATTTTCAACCACATTTTACTTTACTTGTTCACTTGTTTCCATGCTGTCTTTACTGGATTAGTTTTCAAATGATTGCTAATTTAAGAAGTTTAGCTATATTTATATACTGTTAAATACAGCAAGCTTTGTTATCATATGCTTTGGTGTCGGACTAACAGAACACTGTAAATGATTAATGAATGGGTTAGATTGTAATTTCTCTTGTTGTTATCGGTATGTGCTCCCAAGAGTGTTTGCTATGCGTTTAGAAGCTGCCTTAACACTGGATGATCTATTGTTCTTTAGTCAATCTATCAAAGTCAGCTAAATTAATTCTGTTAGATAGAACAAGCTTTGTTTTTCTTAGCTTTGTGTCGGACTTTCAAAACACTTAACATTCTCTTTTCATGTAATGATTTAGTTTTAACCAAACAAGTTTTAGTGTCATTGAAATCATCCATAAATCTCCGCTAAGCTTAATATATGTTTTTAAAAGCTGCCTTAACACTGGATAAGTTATTCTTTATAGCCAATCTATCAAAGTCAGCTAAATTAATTCTGTTAGATTTAGAACAAGCTGTGTTTTTCTTAGCTTTGTGTCGGACTTTCAGAACACTTGTGGTATTTTATTCTTTCTCATGTATTGAATTGTGGATACTTTTGATAGCTGAATATTACTGGACTAGTTATTTTTTGATGATGACTAATTTATCAAACACAGCTAAATGTACTCTGTTAAATACAACAAGCTTTGTTTTTCGCTGCTTAGTGTCGGACTTGCAGAACATTCAAATCAATTGAATGTTCAGCTTTACTCACTACATATTTCTTTAGTGGATTTGAATCTTAGTCAGTCCAAAAATGTTTCGAAGTAGTGTTTCCTTTCACAATGATATTCAATGCTGCCTTAACACTGGATAAGCTTGTGTTTATAGCCAATCTATCAAAGTCAGCTAAATTAATTCTGTTAGATAGAACAAGCTTTGTTATTCTTAGCTTTGTGTCGGACTTTCAGAACACTGCTAAAATTCATTTGTTTGTTAAAACCTTGACATGCCATTTCATTAGTTAGGGTGAATTCATTCATGTAGCTACTCTTTAATCCGTCAACTTTTTACTATTGTTTAATTGAGATGTATTCTCTGTTAGCTAAGCTTTACATGTATGTCATTATGATTAAGAGCTGCCTTAACACTGGATAGACTATTGTTCTTTAGTCAATCTATCAAAGTCAGCTAAATTAATTCTGTTAGATAGAACAAGCTTTGTTTTTCTTAGCTTTGTGTCGGACTTTCAAAACACTTAACATTCTCTTTTCATGTAATGATTTAGTTTTAACCAAACAAGTTTTAGTGTCATTGAAATCATCCATAAATCTCCGCTAAGCTTAATATATGTTTTTAAAAGCTGCCTTAACACTGGATAAGTTATTCTTTATAGCCAATCTATCAAAGTCAGCTAAATTAATTCTGTTAGATTTAGAACAAGCTGTGTTTTTCTTAGCTTTGTGTCGGACTTTCAGAACACTTGTGGTATTTTATTCTTTCTCATGTATTGAATTGTGGATACTTTTGATAGCTGAATATTACTGGACTAGTTATTTTTTGATGATGACTAATTTATCAAACACAGCTAAATGTACTCTGTTAAATACAACAAGCTTTGTTTTTCGCTGCTTAGTGTCGGACTTGCAGAACATTCAAATCAATTGATAATTATTTTGTTTAAATTATAAGTTAAGACTTTCAGCTTTACTCACTACATATTTTTTTAGTGGATTTGAATCTTGTTGAATTCATGATATTCAATGCTGCCTTAACACTGGATAATCTATTGTTTATAGCCAATCTATCAAAGTCAGCTAAATTAATTCTGTTAGATTTAGAACAAGCTTTGTTTTTCTTAGCATTGTGTCGGACTTTCAGAACACTTCAGCTCTTTTCATTTCAACTCAGTCCAGTCCTGCTTTTGTAATGTTTCAATGCTGGCTTTACTGGATTAGCATTCACTTGATTGTTGATTTAAGAAGTTCAGCTAGACTAATGCTGTTAAATACAACAAGCTTTTATATCATCTGCTTTTGTGTCGGACTAACAGGACACCAATAATTACTTTTTAAAAAGTAGTCCTTATTTAATTATTGTGTGTTAATTAAAATCTTTTCTTTTAGGCAGCGGAAGATTCTGATGATAGCAGTGATGATGACAGCGACGATTCTGATGAACCACCAAAAGTAAGTTAAACAGTTGTTAAAATCTATGAATAAAAATGGCAGCTCATTTAAAAACTTGGAGCTTTTTAGCTTGAAGTATTATATTGCAGCGGATATAGATATTACACTTTTCACACCATAAAGTAAATTTTTACCTTGTGGGTTGGCAAAATGTTACATTCAACTAAGTAAATAGTTTTTGTATTTTGATTATGATGTCTGTAATTTTAAATTATAGTTTCTGTTCTCAACTTATAGGTTACCATATTTATGGTATACTTTAATTGTTATATTATTCTGTTTTAGAAGAAGAAGAATTGAAAATACCATCAGTTCGTGACATTGTTGACACACAATTGTGCATTTCCCTTTAATCGATGCATTCTTATTTTATTTTACTTGGGTAGAAGAAAAATCATGTACAAATTCATGTATATAATAGTATGTATATAAATAATTGTTTCTGTGCAAAAATTATATTCCTTATCAGTCAAACGACATTTTGTTGTATTCGATTATTATATAATTCTTCTAAAAGCTCCAGGATTGAAAGGTGTTGAATAGTGGTCAGTTAAATATTAATAGACTTACAACAGAATTAAATTTAATGTGGCGTAGTTATTAGCGCGGAAGCATTCATATCGTGTAAAGAATATTAAATTTTCGAGTTACTTTTTGTAATCGCTCAAAATAGTGTCTAGAAAAAGATCGATACATGACTTTAATTATAGTATTATGTATGTAATGTAGCTAGGATACTACAAAATGTTCCCCCTGTGAAATAGTTGAGGAGGAAAGAAAGCAGGTAAATTATGCAATTAAAAATATACCAGTTGCGCGCAGAATGTACAAACATTTCAAAACTGTAATCTAAGCGAAAGAATGATATACAGATGATTTATAGTCTGGAATTTCAAGTAAAATCTTTTATTTCTTTCTATTAACTACCACGTCTATATGTTTACTATGTACGTAGTTTAATGTAATAACGACGACTTATGTGTTTTAAGCAATACTACAGTTATTAATATCATTTGATGAATAGCTATTATATTTCGACATATCTAGGTAAATCTTTGGATTTGCTGAATCACGAAAAAGCGGACTATAACTGATCGTAATAATTAGTAATATTGCGAGAGTCAGCCAGCTATATTGACCCAGATACATTAAAAAACAAAATTCCATAAGGGTTACTTTAACGGTCAATTACGAAATATCAGAAATTTTTTTGTTCACGGAAATTAACATTGCAACATAGATATGGAGTAATATAATAAGGTGTATATAATAAGATTTGTTATAAAAATGATATTTTATACAAACAAGTAAAATTTAAAAAATATTAACGTTGTTAAAGCATCTAAGTTTTACTTACTATGTCTAGAATGGTATCCTGGAATGATAATGTTTATCCTGATGAGGTATTTACAACTTGTGTTTTGATATTTTAGATGTTGTTTTCTTTTTGTACATTCTTAAATAATATGTATAATAAGAAAATTGTGATTTTTATAATTGTCAAAATTACTAATGATTAAATTTATTATCTACAAGGTATTTATGAAAGTGTAGTAATTATCATGTAATCACTAACTGTCCTGTAAATATTTCTATTGTTATAATTCTGTTATTTACCTATTCCATTCAATATGTTAAGATATCTATTATGTTCTCAGTTCACTTTAATTTGAATGTTTATGATTTAACTGAAAACTTGTTCAAATAAAAGTAACTCGAATCAAGGTTCTCTTTGAAATATCTCACTCTAAATCAAGTAGTGAAATTACTACACCAGTTTGAACTTTTCAAGCAGATTGATATTAATACATTTTTTATAAATAAGGTTTTTATTACTTCATTTATAAAGGAAATTCTTTATATGTTTAACTAGAAAATCAATATTACATATATGTAGTAGATCTATTTTTATAATAATAAAATTTTATTTATTATTTTAATGTCATTTGAAGATTTTAACCAAGGTAAAATAAAAGTATCATATTTTTAGTATAACATTTAACTATTAGCTGCTACTACTAGTCAACCTCACTTTCTCTCAGCCAGCTATTCTCAGATTTTAAGCCAATTGAACAATCTGAAACAATTATTCAGTTATGATTGTTTTTGGCAGTGCTCTGCTAAGGAGAAAATTTGATCAAAAGCTGTTAGTCTTTACAAATATGAATAGGATTGGATATAAGAATTTTTTATATAATCTTGGGTGGGTACAATACTATTCTGAAACAAGGAATCTACAATTCTAGTTCCTTAGCATCTAATTACAATACTATTCAATGCCCATGGAATTAAAGAAGATAAACAATTAATGTTATCTTGTTTTCATATTTGAATTAAGATAAATCAAAAAAGTATTTTATGGTGTAACCCTGTTAATAAATGCATGATTAACAGCAAGTTGCTTGGAGCTCCATCACCATATTATGTTCTGTTCCAGTGACTTCTTTTTGAAAATATATTTGAAACTACATTTCAAAGTACAAATTTTTTTTGACTTATCAGTTGTGACTTAATAGATTTTACTTGCTAACTGCCTTCTAAACAAGATAAAATATCAAATTTAACAGTGAATTATGTTTTTAATCAAGTGATAATGAATTATACATAATAAAGCTTACATATTTTTTTAAAATTCAATATATTTGAAAGCTTAAAAATTACAGAATATGGATTGAAAACAGCATTATTGCACAATTTCAATTTATATTCAAAATCTTTGTGCAACTCTTTATGAAAATAATATTAAATTTTGTTGTTATCTTATTTTTTCTTATGAGCTTGCCCATTTAATCAAAATCAGTTTGACAAATATTCTTGGGCTAAAGATTAACATTTCAATAGCTTTTTTATCAAGTTTAAAGTTTTTGATTATAACAAAGTTTGAAAACATAAAAGTTTGAAGGCTTTCATATAGTTTAGGTAAGCAGTTTTCACAAAATATAACTACACTTTGCTTTTCTAAAATTAGGTTGTTCAATTTTGAGGTCTGGTTAGAAAGCATCTACTGTTAAATATCACTTAGATCATTTTATAAATGAAGCCAAAGATTCTTAAATCGGATTTTTATTTATGCTTTATTTTGAATTGGAATTGAATGTCAAAGCATTTGTTTTGTTTTAGAAAGATCCATACAGCAATCCTCCTCTGTCCCCTGATGTTTATGGAGATTCCAGCTCCGGACTAAAGGTGCTTAGTGATGCAATGAAAAGTTTTATTACTGAGTTTCATCGCTGCATCACTGAAGGCAATCTGAAAGACATTGAAAATGCTTACAGGAATCAGTGAGTATTTAATTAATTGATAACTTATAGCTTAATATTAGTTTTTAAATATTATCTACTATTTCTCTTTAGATTTCCTAAACTTACAGAGCAGTATTTTCAAAAACAGAAATGGCCCAGTGCTGAGGTTATTGCGCCTCTGGTTAACCAAGGTGAGTCTTCATGTGTTATGGAACAGAATATATTGACCATGAATCAATAAGTTGTTTTCTCAATAAATTGTTAATTCATTTGAACATTTTTAGACGATATGTTCTTAACTTTGTACCGTGAACTGTATTATCGACATATCTATGCCCACGTTACCACAGGACCCACACTGGAAGAGAGATTTGATTCATATTATAATTATTGTCAATTGTTTAATTTAATCCTCAGTAAGTGATTTTCTTATTTCTTCATTAAACTACTTCAATGTTTTCAAGTAGTAAATCAATTTTATGAATTTCGATCGAATAACTTTATATACATTGTATGTTGCATCCATGAGAATGATTAATTTTAGACGCTGATAAGCCGATTCCATTGGAACTACCCAATCAATGGTTGTGGGACATCATTGATGAATTCATCTACCAATTTCAATCATTCACGCTGTTTCGGGCAAAGCTGAAAAATAAGACTGAAGAGGAGATCTACAAGCTGCGCGACAGTCCTCGCATCTGGAATATACACAGTGTTCTGAATGTTCTGCATTCCCTGGTGAAGAAGTCGTGCATCAATGAACAATTGAGAGTTTACGCTACTAGAGGTAACAACATCTTCCAACCGTACTATTGCGCAATGACTATATTGCTTTTCATTTCTTGAAGAATCGATAAAATATTGCCCTCTTCTTTGCATAACAATAACTAATTTTTAGAGCTAAATTCTGATATTTAAATAATCGGATATTATTACAATACTAGAAATTAGATTTACTAAATATTTAACTTCAGTTTAGATTAATGATGTTTTCTCTTAGGTGACCCCAACGAAGTGGCTGGCGATTTCGGTAGTCAGACTTTATATAAAATGCTTGGATTCTTCTCTCTGATTGGACTCTGCAGATTACACTGCCTATTGGGTGATTATTACCAGTCGCTCAAAGTTCTCGAGTACATCGATGTCAGCAAACAGGTATAGAACAGTAATACTATTCTCATAACTAACTAAAAATCCTTCCCCACTAAGGGCATTTTGCCGCAAGGAAAACTCAAAGAGGTCCTAAAAGAATCTGTCATCTCAAGTGTCATTTTTTGCTGGCTGGGCAGAAAGAGTTTGCGCTGTGGCAAAATGCCCCTCGTGAGGAAGAGGTCTTGAATAATGAAGTCAGTAGTAGTCACACTTCATCTGATGCTGTCTGTCTGTTCCCTCCCAGGAGATGTACAGTCAGGTGCAGACCTGCCACATCACCACCGGCTATTATGTGGGCGTGTCCTACATGATGATGCGCCGATATGAGGACGCCATCCGCAGCTTCTCCTCCACTCTAGTCTATGTGCAGAGAGCGAAGTCCACTCTTCAATACAAGCCTGACGTATTGGAATATGTTAACAAACAGTCTGAGCAGATGGGCATATTGTTGGCCATCTGTCTGACCCTGCATCCCATGCGAGTGGATGAGACGGTGCATCAAATGTTGAAAGAGAAATTATCAGACAAGATGATCAGAATGCAGAAGATGTGAGTTATTGTTTGGTGGAATTACTCTCTATATATTCATATCATCACAGTTTCTGTTGAATTTCAAATGAATTCTATGGTTCAGGGAGATGCAAGAATTCGAAAACAGTTTCACATTCGGCTGTCCCAAATTCCTCTCGCCGATTCCACCCAATTATGACATTTCCAATGTGAATTATCACCTGGAGCCGCAGCAGCAACAAATCAAAGTGTTCATGGAAGAAATCAAACAGCAAATGGCGGTGCCCAACTTGCGCTCATTTCTCAAGCTATACACCACCCTCCCCATTGTCAAGTTGGCGGCATTCATGGATAAAGTAAGCTGTCGAATTTATCATTCGGATTCTCTCCGTATCAAATCCAATGTTGACTTGCGGTGCTGGTAAATTTACCCTCCAATTCTATGGAAATTCATATGGTCCCTTAAAAGTCTTTGTTGGCAATTTAAAGAATCTAAATTTCTGTGGAATATAGGGAAACAAATATGTGTAGATTTTCTCCCTTAATTCTATAGAAATCCTATTAGTGCAATAAAAATTTCATTAAATCAGAGTTGGAAATATGAACCGTTACAAAATTCAATTGAATCTTTAAAAATAAATTCTCTGCTCTCAATGAACGAATTAATTTATGATTCCGTAAAATAGTCTAGAGATTATTTGTGAGTGGTCCATTCCCCCCTGTTCATTTCAGAGTGAAGAAGCTCTCCACACTGAGCTCATGTGCTTCAAGCATAAGCTACAGAATATGGTCTGCGCCGGTGGCAACAGTCTCGAGGGAGAATTTCAAAGCGGCTCCGATATTGATTTTTATATCGACGAGGAGATGATCCATGTCGCGGACACGAAGATCGCGCGCAGATTTTCAGAGTTTTTCATCCGACAGATTGTGAAACTGCAGGATGTAAGTCCTCCAATATTCTTTCATCCCAGGCTTTGTCATTCAGACATTCATCTCCAGTCAATGGATAAGCGATGCGTTGTTAGGGGTAGCTCTTCTATTTACTTGTTTTCAATATTACTGCTATTGTTCTTGTCTAGACTATAGAATAGAGGAATTAGCAGTTTAATGGGAGTCTCCCGAGTGCAACAACAATGCTTCATCATGATATAGCGATGTGTTCAATTCTTTCCATCCAAATTGTGTCATATTTAGAATTTAGAATTTCTCATAAATTCATCCGCTGATTAGTTTGCATTACCTACTTGGTTTTACTTTTTTACAGTCCACCTTCATATTAACATCCATATTGGAATGGGAACTCTTAGAATTTCCAGGACAGGACCATTCTGGCTAAATGATGAATGAATGTTTCATTATGTTTTAGATGCAGGTGCAGTTAAATAGCTTGGATGACAAGGTGACCAAGAAGGGTCCCTCTCCGGCTGCAGTTATGGCCGCTTCCTCAGCAGCATACAGAAGTTGAATCAACAACCTGAACTTGATAAATGTTTTTTTCATTCTATATATCTACACTATGACGTACTACTTGATGTCCTACTGTAAATGTTCTCCATTCTATTCGTGGTAAACTAATTGATGTATGGACATTGATTATTTATATTACAGAATTGTTAAATAATAAAATTGGTTTTTAGAGGAAATATTGTTTTTTGTTTAATAATTGCGATTCCTTTTGGAATCAATGACCTTTAACTTCCCTAACTAACTAACTAAATGACCTCTTTGCAAAGTAAAGCTATTGCAGGATTACGGGGCGAGTCAGGAAATAAGAATCAAATTCATTGAAAGTAGAAATATTGTTCGTATACAATAATAAAAACGTTAATAATAATTTAGCAATAAGAGTATAGAGAGTTCCTGAAGATAAAATGATTAATCATTTGTATTATTTATTAATATAGGTTGTGAAAGATCTGAGTTCCGGGATTATACACTTTGTAAAATTGATCGTTGTTTAAGACAAGTTACTGGACTATACTTCAAAAAGGACATCCAGATAGGAAGTTCGTTGTACTACATGAAAATGTATGTAAAATATTTGTCGATATTTAATACATCGATGCTGTTGTTCTGAACATTTCATGTGAGGCGATAGATTGAAAGGTAAACTAATTAATGAGCAGAAAATTTTCACATTCCATATGTTAATGAATCTGTGATATAATCTGTCTATAATTCTTATTTTAAATTAAAATTGTTATTCAAATTATCTTGTACAACAACTGTATACCCTAACACGCATTATAGATAAGTTGTATAGTGATTATAGTCATCAACTATATCAATTGTTTATTTTTTCATATCGAGGATGATTCCATATTTGTCATACTGACTGTGCTTCACTCATTGAAATAATTGGGAAACAAATATGATTCAGATGTGTCGGTATATTATAGGGATTCCATTTGATCCTATACATACATCAATAATTTATCATTTTATCAGGAACAAAATTTGAATGAATAGATTCTGGTACCTAACCATTAGAATATATTCATAATAACAGACTGATAATACCATTAAACAATTACATATTTTAAAAACGACACCAATCATTTAGTTTAACGATAACATCATCATGTTCTACTCGGTATCGATGATCTATTTCCTACCGTTCTTATCCTTAATCACCATAACAAAAGCGACCTTCTTTTATAAAAGCATTATTCGGAATTGTACTCTTCAACAATACACCAAAACTGTCCTGCCCTCACGTCTGGATTCCATAGTCGAGTGCAGTCTTCTTTGCGACCGAAAAATGGACTGCAAGGCCATCACCTACTCTGCTTCTGGAAAAGTGTGCTCTTTATATCAAGGTTCTCCAC
Organism: Monocelis spectator; assembly: GCA_036784945.1. Classification (NCBI taxonomy): domain Eukaryota; kingdom Metazoa; phylum Platyhelminthes; order Proseriata; family Monocelididae; genus Monocelis; species Monocelis spectator. The sequence continues at coordinate 14,596 of JAYMFX010031007.1, forward strand.
CGAATGTTCTGCTTGAAGAGCCGGAGAGCTGTAAGGATTTAGTTGAGGTGTATTTGAAGAATGAAATGCCCCATACTTGTCCACCAAGTTTTGATCTATCTCATCCGAATATTTCCGGATCTCGATACAGAATGGTAGGTAATATGACCTTGGAAGAAGCTTCAACAGAATGCGATCAAAAGGGAAGCAAGCTGGTTCAGATTTCAACAAGTGAGGAATTTCAATACATTTCTTCACTCGCTAACTTAATTGATGGAACTCTATGGATAGGATTGAGACAAGGAGAGGGAGCAATTGAACCAGCCGGTGGCTTCTACTGGATCAAATCAAATGAAACCAGTCAGGAAGGGATCATTTGGGGACCCGATAAACCAAATAATGTGTTGAGTGGACAAGATTGCGCAGGTTTGAATGAAATCTCGAACGTGAATGATTTGAAATGTAATGGCCGACATCAAGCCATCTGTGAGTGCTTCTTGCACATGTAATTACAGAAATATCCCAGTGAAAAAATTTTAGACAAACCATGTGGGTACCCATGCGTGTCTCGAGTGGGTTAGTAAAGTGGGATTGATGTGTGTATTTTTACAT
>JAYMFX010031118.1:10082-20695 GCA_036784945.1 Monocelis spectator
ATAATATGTTATTAATTAACTCATAATAAGTTATTAATTAACTCATAATATGTTATTAATTAACTCATAATAAGTTATTAATTAACTCATAATAAGTTATTAATTAACTCATAATAAGTTATTATTAAGTTATTAATTAAATAATCATATTTTTGAGTTGTGTAAAAATTTATTATTGAAACCAATAATCTCATTTTTGATTTGGTCATTTAGTATATCAGATTAAAAATAATTCCTGAATATTTCATTATTCTTATAAAGCAGGCGCTCTTTTTAATTAAAACATTATTCTTGACAATTTATTCTTCGTGTTGTCATGCTCTCACAACTGTGATGAATATCTGCATTAGGTAACTAAAGAAAATATTGGATACGATGTGTCATTCATTTACCATTTAATAATTATCTCCTTGTTATTCATAAAAGTTAAAATAAATGAAAATATTAAGTCAACCATAAAATCTCATTTTCTACAAAATTATTAGAAAACTAATTAATTATTATAATTGATAGAATATTTTCTCATTTCACATCAATCATTCAGAATGGTAAAATAAATTAAAACTCTTATTACCATATCATATTTTAGGGTTTTATTGCAATAGAATATTAAAAAAGACCTTTGGTATAGCCCAGACTTATTTTAATGAAATCAATAGAATTTCTTCTATATTTATAGATTTTGATGTGCAAGACATCAAAATCTGTATCAGTTGATCCCCACAAAGTGCATCTGTACATGATTGATTGTATGTGAAGTGTCACTTAACAATATCACTCTAACCACTTGATTTCCCTACCTACCAAATGCTCTGCATCAAGTATTTATATACACATGTACACTGAAATACATGTGCATCATGTCATGGGGCTCTCTCTCTCTCTCTCTCTCTCTCTCTCTGTCAAGTATCAACCATGTTCTTATGCGGTGGCGCCAAAAACAAACTGAATGATATGAAATTATAAGATTTACCCAGTAATTGAAAATTCATTCCAGACGGATGGGACCTTTAAAACCAAATTCAAATTGAGAAATACAGATTTAAATGGTCTAAAACTTTCCTAAATCATAGAGGACAGTCTACTCTATTATTCCTCCAAAGAAAATACATTAAAAAACACAATTTTAATACGAGTCTGTAGCCCAATAACATTCCATAAATTATTCTGTTTTGAGTCATTTGAATCAATATTTCTCACTTTGAAATTAGTTTTGAAAAGCATTTATCATCACAAATGTTTCAAGTATAATGTTTGCTGTCATTTTTATTTTATTTAAAATCATTAAATACCATTTCTAAACAGAAAAATTGGTCAAAACTTATGCTTTTATTTAAGGGTTTTGAAGAGATCTATTTTTGAGTTGACCTTTCAATATACTCCTATAATATGCTTCTTTCTGTATTGCATGCTCCAATAAATTAATCAATTAAAGGAAATCATTCCACCAAAGTCTACAACAATTATTGCTACCCTCTGGAATATCTATTTTTAAGATTTTCGCTGTCTTAATTCTGGGTTCATTAAGAGCTAACACTGCCTATTACCTTATTATGACTAATGTATCAAATACTAAGTTGAGTAAGTTGACTCGCTTAACAAAATTTCTCATGACACAACTCTCAGGTAATATATACACTTGTAATAATTTTATTGAACTGAATTCAGATACATGCATATATCAAATTATTATATATTAAGAATTTAATTAAATGCATTAACTATTGATTTCAGTAGTTTTAAGGTTCTCTCCAAGATGATGACGTCACACTATTTCAGCTTACTTTTAACTTTAATAAATTAATACGTTGAAATAGTGTGACCTCATAATCGATAATTGCGATTAATAATTCTGAGAGCCAATTTTCTCTATTTGGAATTCCCGATATCTTTAAACCAATGAGGTGTTCTCCTAAAGTCACTGCTAGATATATTTAGACTGTAACTCTGTATATAGGATCCAGTAGTGACATCACCAATATATATTCTAACGTATAACCTAACAATTTTCTGAAATATCTTACCTCTTCTGGCCAAAGTTGGACATTCGTTAGAGTCATCATTATTAGATAGATAACTCGCTTGAGAGTGGCTTCTATTATTGGCTGGACGTTTTCTGTATAAAAAACAAACAATAGATATCCATAAATTTTTAGATTTCGGATTAGGTAGAAATAAATAGCTGTTTATTGATTGATTGATTGATTGATTGGTTGATTGATTGGTTGATAATTTAGCATCTCAATGATTTAAAAACAATGAATTGCTTTAATCTCATGAAATTTCCATGTGAAAGTATTACTAATCAATATTATTATTCGCTATGACGAACATTTTGGATTGTCCCCTGAAAGTATGTTACAGTGAGATATTACTGTATAGTTTAAGTAAAAAGTTCTCTTGATGTTTGGAAGTGTCAAATATTTGTCAGATTATAAATACCTGCATATATTACCTATAGAGAAAGTATTTGATGAATATTTTATTTGACGGAGTATAGATTAAAATACGAGCACATTTGTTAATAAGATGAAGAACATGCGACTATACTATAAGCTTAGTTCAACAAGAAGGAGCTACTCGATACTAGCGGTTGCCATGACAATAATTTCTATTGATTTAAGAAGAAGAAGAGAAAAGAGTTATTTAAGGCAGAAATTCATTTTAAATTAAGAAAAATTGATCCTATTTCATTCTTCATAAGATTGTAGGATAAATTTTGACAACCACGTTATGGACTTAATATATATTTTATTTGTCATTGGTACAATTAAATTTGATAAATTTTAGAAAATTTATTGTATATTACATTAATTATGTTGAAAAGAAAACGTTGTAATATTTTCACATTGACCCTTTAATCTCGATTAATTTCAGATACCGAGATGGAATTAATAGAATTGAATAGATTTGAATGTGATTGAATAGGATTGAATAGGATGAATAAAAATTGAATGGAATTGAATAGAATTGAATAGGATTAAATGGACTTGAATAGGATTTAATGGAATTTAATGGAATTGAATAGGATTGAATAGATTTGAATGTGATTGAATAGGATTGAATAGGATGAATAAAAATTGAATGGAATTGAATAGAATTGAATAGGATTAAATGGACTTGAATAGGATTTAATGGAATTTAATGGAATTGAATAGGATTGAATAGATTTGAATGTGATTGAATAGGATTGAATAGGATGAATAAAAATTGAATGGAATTAAATGGAATTGAATGGAATTGAATAGGATTGAATGGAATTGAATGTGATTGAATAGGATTGAATGGAATTAAATGGAATTGAATAGAATTGAATAGGATTGAATGGGATTGAATGGAATTGAATGGGATTGAATGTGATTGAATGGAATTGAATGGAATTGAATGGGATTGAATGGGATTGAATGGAATTGAATAGAATTGAATAGAATTAAATAGAATTGAATAGGATTGAATGTGATTGAATATAAGATCTTAATAGGGCTGGATAGAATTAAATAGGATTGCTAGTCAGTAAAACATGGAGATCTCTGATTTCTGCTGATATTATAATAGAGATAGAGATGGTTATTATTTGTGCCCCAACCAAATTTACTTTCGAATTAACTAAATCGTAAATTCGAAAACCTCAGAATCACTCAAGGGGGCAATATATTTTAAGCTGAGGAAAATAGATTCTGATGAGTTTCATATAATGTATGGGCAAGTAAGTGTTTCAAATTGACCGACTTATTTTCATGGCTGAATAATTAATAACATTTTAATAAAATGAACAAAACTTACCGAGAACTTGTATCAGGCTGCATTGATTTGCTTTTTTAAAAACAACTGTTTTCAATACAATGAAAACAATTCGATTTAGAATGAATTTTGTAAATAAATCATAAATTAGATGTTGGAATTAATACCCCCAGTAAAATCACAGTTTCTCAGTTGAAATTATAGAGTGGAAAATGAAATGGATATTCAAAAGCCCCTATTGTGGGCGATATTTGACGATTCCAATTAGTCGTTCAATTCAAAAGACGGCGAAAATTCACGAATAAATCACTGAACTCCGAATTGAAATTACAATTATTGATGAATATTCAAAACTGACGAAGAAAAATCAATGCAAAAAACACTTTCCCATATAATAAGCTCGAAGCAATATATTATGGATTTCTATAGTTTGAGGTCAGACACAGTGTGAGTGAGTGAGTGAGTGATCTCTGAGAGAGGTGTTCATTAATTAATCAACTGAAGAGTTAAAATTCCATTCAGAACACCGAGTTGATTTGAAGAAGAATTCACCACACACACACACACTGTAAGTAAAGTAAAGCTCTTTAAAATGATAATAAGCGCCTGATTATTGTTCCGTATTGAATCATTAATCCCACAGATAGGTACAGATGATCGTGATCCACCACTGCCGCTAAGAATGAGCGCTTGTTCTTTCTCTCACTATCATTATGCTCGTCTAGCTGCTGCAGTGATAATACGCTGGTTGAAGCAAATAACCCTGTGCTCTTCTCTCTGTGCACTGAGAGAACCTACAGCTATCTTCTGGAGGCAGAATTCCTATTGACTGAAATCAATTTACGCAGGTTGCATCACGATAAAGAGAGATGATGAATCACCTCCCCGTATACCGATGTGAGGAGGGAGAGAAGGGAGCGGCCGTGTGTTGGGTGGTAGTTAATACTCCTGAATATCATTCAGTATGAGCACACACTCAGCATGAAGTGCCAGTTAAAAGTTGCCAACAATTGCCTATAATAGAGCATACCAGCCGTATATAGGCATATATTGATAATTAATGAGGTATATAGAATGAAGATGATATGGGAATAAATAGATACTTAATTAACTTGATATCATATCCATCATTCATATCATACAGAATATAGTAACATGTCTCAATCAATATCTTATAATATTCTTCTAGTGATTCATAAAGGGAATATTTTTCATTTTATTTAAGTACCAGACCAATAGACTAGAGATCATTCTGCTGGTCAAAGAATTATTAATTTACTTATAAGGTTCACTCCAGGTATGATGACGTAATAGATAAGATCGATCGCTATATCAGTGATGAAAGTTAATGATTATAATGTTAAAAGTTGACGAGCTCTTCTAGTTCACACTTATTGTTGAGGGATGGGTGAAGTTGCGCAATTAACAAGGCCAGATTAATTGGAGATAATGGTTTTGATATATAGCGATCGATCTTATCTATTACGTCATTTAACTGAACCATGGACGCCTCTATATTACTAGTTAGTATCTGGACTGGAAACTCAATTACAACTGCAGGGGGGAAGTCTGTAGGAGTTTGCAAGGTTTGTGTTTAATCACTTAATTTGATTAAACACAAACCTTGCAAACTCCCACAGAAATAATTTACTTTTATTGTGAAAATTTTTATAATTCGACTTCTTTAAATAATATTTTTCAAAATATATGCTTTTATATGTGTAATAAGAGGATATAAATTATGCTAAGCAAAATTGATGTTTCTGGGTGGTTTAAGCTTGTTAAGTATTTTTTAATTATTGTGTGTTTTAATATGTCAAATTTGAATAATTATTAATCTTGTGTACGCACCGCTGGAATTAAATACCCGAGATGGATGATAACCGTAAGACAAATTGATTGCTTTAACATTGAAACATTGCTTTACTGACAATTACTATTTAATTTATTCTATATCTTAAAATCTCTTCTAAGAATTTATTTGAAGTTTATCTTTGAATAATAAATACAACACTAATAAGAAACGTCCAGTTTCATTGAATAAACTTGGTATAACTTGACTGACCCACTTGTCAATATGGTTACACATCAATTTATATTTATAATAAATTTTAAAATTTTATTGTAAAGTAATATAAGAGAATTTTTGAATGAAGGATTTTTGTTGATGCAACATACACTTCTTTTTTCATTACACTGCAAATTTTATATCTACTTAATGACTGAAAAATAATATTATCACTTAAGTATCAAATTTTAGAAATTTTTTATCAACATTAAATTATCAAGAAAATTTAATTTGAAGATTTCTGATATTTTAAACCTGAGAAATTCCCATGAGAAAAGTTTCATCCAATTTCTATAAAAGTAAAATAAGAAACTTTGCATAGATCAGTTTTAAAGTCAATAATCATATAAAATTTCTATATCTATTTTAAAAAAATTCTATGGAAATTCATTATCAATATAAAATCATTGATAGAAGTATTAATAAATAATCATATCAACAAAGTGAAAGAGAATAATTTTTTTATAGGAATCTTAAAAAATTCAAGAGTATAATATAATTAAATTAATTTTATAAAATTTAATTAGAAATGTTTCTAAGCATATGAATTAAAAGTTTTAATCCAATAAAATTTAAATACTTAAATATTTATAGCAAAATATTTAGGAAAATTATAAATTATTGTTTGCTATGAAAATATTATTTTTTGTAAATAAAAACAGTTTACGATGGCTGACTTACAAAATGTATTTTTGAATAATCTTATACTTTATTAGAATTATGCAAAGCATCACAACTTTTATAGTTTTTATAGGAGGAATGTTTTTTTTTGAATATTTCATTGGAAAAGTAAAATTAGTAAATCAGATCATGATTCTTTGAAGAGTATTAACTTTTTATTGTTGATCTGTGAATGATTCTAAATTGAATTATCTTTAATTTAAAGGAAATAAATTGTTTGCCTCATACAAACTGATAGTTTGATTTACTGTACATAATTACACAAGAACTATAGACAATAAGATTGTGTTGATTATGTTGGAAATTATATAATAAGCTATTTATTTCACTGTTCAAACCCACTTATAATATATTTTTTGTAATACATTTCAGAAGTTCTAAATAGTATAGAAACATTTTTACAAAAATCTCTTAAACGCATTGATTTGCCTGCTGATTTTAAAGCCGACCAGGAACAGTTTTTAGAACAGATCACTCAATTAAAACTGGATACTTCTCTAAGAGGAAGTATTTACAGCTCATCTGGTAAAATATTTGTGCTTAGTTTTATAAAATTCTATTTCAATAGATTTGAAAATGAGATTCTTATTTGAGGAAGATCTTGTGAACTTATTGAATTTCAGATAATCCAGATAATGTTCCACAAAGTTCCATCGTTCACCAATCTGATTCTCTTTTACGTAGTAGCTTTCATGGAAATCCATCTCAAAATCAGAAAATCGAATCAAATAATTCAGCAATCATTTTCAATCCACAACTGCCGCCACGTTATTCTCAAGAACATCTGAATGAACTAAGAGGCATATCTTGGAACGATTTTGATGATGATAATAAAGTAATGTTGAATTACTATGCAAATATACAATCTTCATTTCCCGTAAGATTCTCTATAATTATAAAAGTTTTTGTTTGTGTTATAGAATGGTGATAATCCGTATGACGAAATATGCATACCGAATAAGTAAGTTATCTATATCTATTTATTACCCAGCTCACTAAATCTTGCACGTATTGACTAGGAGAGAGAGAAAGAGTAATGACTAGGAGAGAGTATTGACTAGGAGAAAGAGAGAGAGAGAGAGAGAGAGAGAGTAATGACTAGGAGAGAGAGAGAGAGTATTGAAATTTTAATTCATTAGTGTTTTCTTATTCTGTGGTCTATAGTTAACCGGTTATTGGCGAACTGTCTAGATCACAGAATAATAACAATAAAGATTTTCTTGAAGTCGCATATGTACATATTGCGTATTTAATATCTGATTTAGGTAATTTATCATATCTATAAATAGTGCACATTTGTTTGAATTTTCTTATCTCATGCTGGAATGCAAACATTTTCACCTTTGATATTGAATCAGCTTTTATTAATTGATATTTTGATCTCTAAAACTCGACATCAATTATGTGTGGTAAATATTAATTAATTAAAATAGTAAATAAATAACTTTACCATATTTTAAGTGAAAGATTTATAAAATTACCCTGTAGCTGAAAAGGCAAAAAAGGGTTCAAGTTTTTCTAAGTTATAGATGAATCCGATGTTTTATATATCTTCATTTTTATGTTCCATTAGAAATGCCAACTCAAGTAAATCTTCCACTTGGAGGTCAAATTCTTATCCTACATTACCACTTCCAAGATCTCGGTAAACACTACAGATATACACAATTAATCGGATAAGGCAATTTGCTTAACAATTTCATGAATAATTCTTTAACATCCTAATTATTGTGACTAAATTAACAACAAAATAACATTTGGTGCTAACTTTTAAAAAAAGCTGTAATATTGTCCTTTCATACACGATGTATCAACTGTTGATACACAGTAATATTATCCTTTCATACACGATGTATCAACTGTTGATACACAGTAATATTATCCTTTCATACACGATGTATCAACTGTTGATACACAGTAATATTATCCTTTCATACACAATGTATCAACTGTTGATACACAGTAATATTACTCTTTCATACACAATGTATCAACTGTTGATACACAGTAGTATTATCCTTTCATACACAATGTATCAACTGTGGATCCTTCTTTAGTTTGTATCTACAGTAGATACATCTTGCATGAAATGACAATCTACTGCGGATAAACAACTGAAGCAAATAGTTTTAGTCCATTCATCTGATAGATTATCATCCTCATGAATATATTTATTATAATGATTCATTTTAGGCAGTTTGACTTGTCTGATAGAAGAAATAATTTCAAGAGAAGAAATTCTGGTACGCAAAGTTTTACAGTAATTTGGGTTAATCCTTATGAGCTGATAATTGATATCTCTCTATCCATTGCAGGCGATAGCAGCACCTCATATGAATCCTATGAAGAAGAAGAAGAAGGAGGTCAAGATGGCAAATCTTCCAGTATTGTCCAGTCCGATGAGCAATCTCAATCTGACCTAAATAAACAGAAGTCACCAACAAATTTTCAAAAGCCAGTTAAATGGGAGAGTAAATCTCAAGCAATACTAGACCCACCTGTTGCCCAATATAAAGAGAAAAAGCGAAAGAAAAGTCTCAAAATCAATCTCCAATCTATGATTAGTGCAATTCCGGCAATAAATCTCGCACCGTATGTTCATATTTTGATTCATTCCATAATAATCCTATCTTCCTATCTCTGTCATCTACAAGCCATCTATGTACAAGCTGCTTGTTAGATTGAATTTTTAATGGCGAATCGCAAATTAGACGTCAAATTAACGCCATGTAAAGAAAGAGCTCTCTCTCTCTCTCTACTCCCAGATACATCGCTCGCCAAACAAAAAAGAAATAAAACTACTAAAAATAATAATAGATAGCGTTTATCTGGTTTAGATTGCCTTATTGTTAATTAAAATAGTTGTGTATGGGATAAAAGAGTGTAGTCTAAGTTCGCTGTTTGATGCCGGTTGGCGGAAAGTCCTCAATCGAGCGATCGAACTGATGCATCAGAGAGTGAAGAGGATGAGAGAGGGTTCGAGGTTACCAGTTTGTAGTTTCTTCTTCTTAACTACAAACTCCCCTGGTCATACGAAAAATTGGTTTGAACATTAAAGCAAAGATCTTACCTTAACCTACGAAGCAGCAAAAACTATTAAGATTCTTTTAGAATATTTCTCGCCTTTAAAATATTTTGACAAATTCATAAATGACAAAATATCAATTCCTACACAAAGGTTGGTTGATATTCATGAACTTGTCATCTATTCTTCCGTGTGTATGATCGATATTGTTATCTAGAAGAGTCCTCACTGACTGTAGTCTATGCTGCTGATATATGTGTGCGCTTCTTGATGCAGAGAATTAATAATTAGGTCGCATTCTCTGTCGATAAATTCCTTGCTGATGAAGCTCTCTAAGCAATATGCCTGGCTCACACACCATATCATACTGTATAGCAGTGCATCGCCTGTTTCTTATTGCCGGCTTGCTCCAAAATGAAGCCAAGAAGTGCAACACGCATCAGAGATAAAATGCTTTACAGGACCAACCAACCAACCAACATTGTGGTAGTCGTAACTATCTCTGGTTAGGCTGTTGGTGCTCGCCTTCTCTCTACCCTTTAAGACTGTTGCTCTGACACAATCAATTGTGTCAGAGCAATTTGTTGTGATCATATTTGAACTGAGTTTTATTCTCACAGTTGTGTGACGATATACATTGTACATTGCTTAAAATTTCATTGATTATACGACGAGGTAAGCCGGCCTACAAGTAGACTAAACTAATGCTTTCTGTTATAGCTTGGTCTACTTATTCGATCATTCTCGTGGCTACTGCAGAAGATTCGAATTAGAACTATTAGCTGTATTTTATTTCAAGTGAACAAGTTGATACTCTACACACCGTATATTATCTATACATCATATATGTAATAGTTTACAAGGTATATATGGAAATTAGAACGAGATATCTTTCTGTATTAGTTAACGTGTTTGTCCATTTCATGACTTAATTCTGTAGAACATGGATTTAAAGTTTTCAGTAATTTATGAAATAATGATAAGGAATGAATAATGATGTTATGTCCATCACACAAAACTACTCATCCTTAAATACGCGTATCTTGGGGAAGATGATGTTATGTCCATCACACAAAACTACTCATCCTTAAATATTAC
>JAYMFX010031119.1:0-15182 GCA_036784945.1 Monocelis spectator
ATACAGATAAGAGCTGTGTATTACTGTCTGATGTGCTCATTCACTGCAATCAATCGATAGCTCGCATACAGATAAGAGCTGCTCACTACTGTCTGATTGGATAGTTTAGTTGCTAAGCAAATGTCTATTCGATAAAGATAAAGATGTCATATAATTTCATCAGGGAATTCATTCAAATGTTTACGATGTCTTGACGATTAAACTTTCCATTTTGTACGCGCTGAATATGAACCAAACAGTCAAGTAAGATATTATTATTATGACAGGCAGACTATAGAAATTCACTGTAAGCTAGGGACTCGCTCTTCAGTGCACATAATTAATGCAAATCCGATTGAAATTAAAGGATTATTGCTTTGTTGATGATGAAAGATAAAGGTAGGCCGCGACAATGTGATATCCGCTTATAATTAATCCTCTATTAATTCATTGTCAAATTAAATTCTCTCCAACCTTTTCTCTAATTGTATTCTTCATGGATAAACTGCTATCCTGACACGCTGTATTGATTCAATATAGCGTGTCACAACCCCACATCAAGCATAATCTAAACTGATCATATAATTATGGCTACACTCAAGCACACACAATCACAGTTTAGTAACTATGACATCAAAAGGCATTAACACTTAACACACAAGAACTGAAGATCAGCCATGCGAGACGAATTACTGGATCAATATGAATTGAAGTTATTCAATTTCTTAAAGCACGAAAGCATTGTCCGAATAGATTTAATCAGTCTCTATCTATACATAGAGACTGAACACAGAAATAATTATATTCATCCTATCTATTCATGAATGTCATTAATAATTATTAAACCACGCATTTTATTAGAATCCTTTAAAATTCCATATTGATCTTTAATGAAAGTAAGGTCACGGGTCAAGGCCAAGTCAAAAACCAATCGTACTATCTTACAGCAAACAACTGTAGGTTTAATTAACGGTATTGTGATAGCTTTTATATGCTAGAACGTTTTTGTGACGTCATTACTATGGAGATAATATGCTGCTACACTTCTAAAAATATCTAAAGATTTGGGGAATTCCATATTCTGAGAGCCAATGAAATGATCATTCCTAAAGTCACAAAATTCTGGCTTATCCAGTCCGATTTACTCAGGAAGATTAAAAATTGAAACGAAGGGTAAATTAGTTTTTTTGCATCGAAAATTAGTAAACTTTGAGGATGATTTTTTCGAAAACTATAGCGGATATCAATACGATTCGTTTTTTAACTGAAAGAACATAAAGAACTGTACAAGAGCTTAAATACTTTTAACTTTCTCTCACCATCTGGTAGAGACATAGTCCGTATAAGGCGGTTGTGATCGAATTTCCCTTGCCAATCCAAAGTCGGCAATTTTTATGAGATCTGGTCCATTGCATAACAAGTTTTCTGGTTTCATATCACGATGAAAAAAACCTAAAATGGAAACCAAATCATTTGTAGATAGTACTTACTTGTTAATAAGATACAAATATACTTATCTAATATATCCAGTAATTCCTCTAATGATGTGTTAGTTAGTAAAATCAAAATTTCAGCGTACCTTGTTTATGCATAAATGCAAGTCCATCAGTTATTTGAAGCATTATATTTCTCACAACATCTTCCGGAAGTAATTTGCTCCTAGACAAAAAATTATATTGATGATTTGAAATAAGAGCATTTTCAATATGATAATGTTTTTGAAAATTGATATTAAAGAAAACTCTATAGATTTTACAACCATAGAAATTGCATTTTAGAGTAATTATTAAATTTACCAAAATGACAACTTACTACTTTGGCAGTAGTATTTCTAAATTGATTTTATAAAAATATTGTACATCCATTATCTAAATCCTTAATTATCCTGAAATTTGTCAAAATATTTCTGTCATAGAACCTATCATTTGAAGTTGTTGTTTATTGTTAACACAAGTTTTAAATCGATTGAATCCAATAGTTTAAACTGCGTATTGAATCAAAGGTTCAGATCTACTAACTGTAGAGTTGAACCATTAACCAGTTCATACTCCTTACTAGCAGCTAATTACATGTTTACATTATTGATTTAAATATTAATACTCACTGATTAAGTTTTAGCTATTTCAAACCGATTTTAAAAAAACTGCTAGAAAGTTAAATGGTAGATATCCAAGGATAAATACGAACAGAATATTAACTGTCTTAAAAGAGTTAGATAGCCAGCAAGACGTACTACGTATATAAAAACGGAATAGTAAATGAAAAAGAAGTTATTATCTGTCAGATAAATAAGATTATCATGCGAACAAGTATAGTGATTTAAAATTTGGAGAATTTGGTGCAGAAAATTAACTAAATAGAACTAACTAATTACATATAATTAACAGAAACTGAATCAATATATAAATCAGATACTAACGTTTCACCCAAAATAATTTACTGTATAGATATTTACAAAGTTCCGCTCTTTTTTAAATTATAAATGTGATTAACAATTATATTGGATCATACAAAATCAATTTAGAGGTAATTCTAAATTAACAATGAAATACAATGAAATCGTACACAACGAAAAGTTCACACAACACTAATAAAAATATCTACCTCTTTTTAATCATTTCATAAAGATTCTCTTTCATATATTCAAATACGAAGAATAGCTCATCTCTCTCTCTAATCACTTCCTTTAGCTTAATTATATTGGGGTGACTCAATTTTTTTAGTGTCTGAAATATAAAAGTTAAGATTAGTATATTATTGTCAGACAAGCAAACACTCCCCAAACAAACAGAATAGTTCACTATTTCACACCACAGAACACTGCAAATATGTCACTGAAAGAGTTAGTTTAGTATCTCCTTTTTGAAACAAAAATGTTAGATGGACTGTTAAAAAAAGAAAAACAGATTTTCCTCTACATATGGAGCTTAGTAAGCGGGTGAATTTCCACTATATTAATCAGTTGTTATTAAAAATAAGGATTCCTTAGTGACTGACAACAGCTACTAAATTTTAATTAACATTTCAAAGTTCAGTAAAATTAAACAGTTCATTTGGTAACCGCTCAGTTTAGAGATTTTGTTAAAATTAGATGATTAAGTTGGAATTGGTTAAAGCAAAGCTGTATTGGTATTGCAAATCACTATCTAAGAGAATACATAGGTTACCTTCCTTTTAACAGCTCATAGAGATTCTGACCCATATATTCAAAGATTAAATACAAGCAGTCACTCTCTCGAACTACTTCTTTTAATCGGATAATGTTTTGGTGTTTCATTTTCCTCAAAGACTATATAATAATTATAATTAAAACTTTTATTGTTATATATTTATGTATAACTTGAATGTATACCTGACAAAGTTCATATGTTATAAAGAATACAATTTAGAGACATAATGTCATGACAATAGATAATAAATAAATATTGTGGTTAACTTACTTTAACTTCTCTTAAATTGAGACATTCATCCCATGAATAAAATTTCTTTTTCATTCTAAATTGTGAATTGTTGAGTCCCAATTATTATCCAAAAAGCCAATGATTACATAACAAGCAAAATCAACTATCTATCAGAACACTTACTTCTTGATGGCTACCTTTTCATTATTATCAATTACTGTAGCCAATAATACTGAGCCATAGGCACCATCACCTAGTTGCTTGATGAGTTGGTATCGATTCATTTACTAAAATTGAAAGACATCATTATGAAATCAATATTAACATTGTTTTAAAAATAAATTGAGTTCAGAGAAAAAAACAATATTATAGTTTCTAAAAAATACATTCATTAAGTATAAATAGATGAATAGTAACAGATAATTTTATGAATCAATCATTTACATTGTTCTAGATTTCAAACATGGCAAGCACCCAATATTTAATATTTACTTTTCTTTAAAGAATGTGTCATAGTATCAGGAGCTTGTCCTGGGCAATCCTATAGTGTAGCCACATAATTTTAAAAAATTGTCAGAAAAATGCTTCTACATAGATTAAATAGATTTATAGCTGTAAACAAATATGTTACATTACTAAAATATTAATTTTCTATATTTTTGATACACAGCTAGCAATCAATTATAAGTTTCAATAGCCGAGGTTGTTTTTATTTCCTGTATAAAAATATTCATAGAACTTTGGGGATATGATAAATAATTCTTTTAAGCTATGAAGAAGTAATTTCTTATAATAATTAGGATACTTGGGAATACCTTATATTTACGTAATTGATATTTAAATAAATAGAAAGTTGTATAATATGTGCTTGTGATTTCAAAAGATTTTGAAAGATTTCTTGAGACAGATAAATATATATTTTTTGCTTTAAAGTTATTATTGATTTTATATTTATGTATGTATTCCCAATAGCTGGTGGACTCAGAAACTCAAATAAGAGTAGGTAATATTATTAATTAACAATAAGATCCATATATACATAAAATAAAGGGCTCTGGGACTGAGTTGTCTGAAAGCCAACTGCAAATCTGTTTGCAACATTGCAAATATAATACACACTGCAAATAAAAACGACTATTTAATCATATAATTTCATCATAGTGGCTAGATATCACTATAAATTGTTCATAACTTGTTGCTCATATCTAGCCAACTAGATAATTAATAAAATTGCAGCATATCTAGCCAAATTGAAAACTAGCCAGCTAGATAATCATATAAATCATGGCATAACATGTCACTTTTGTACCTCTATTAACTAGTCTTTTTTTTGCAGTGCAAATGCATGTGGGGGATACTTTAGCTAATATTACCCACAATTCAAGACTAATTGAGCTCATTAATTGGATTTAAATCTCAATCATTGAATAATAAAATCTTAAAATTTAAAATGTATCCAAAAATTGTTAACCCTTGTCCCTTAGTACACAAAGAGTGAAGTCTTTGCAGATTAATTTTTACAATAGTTATTTTAAGGATGTTTTCAATTTAAGCAGAAAATTTAAAATGAAAGGAGATAAAAACTATGACAGTTATATTTATCCTAACCATATTATCAATATCTCTAACTTGACCACCTAGTATTTAGACGAGACCCAGTCCACCTCCACAGTAATGTAAGGCAAAAAAATTTAAAATTATACTGACAAATATATTTAATTATGTTGTATGGTAATTGTTTGCTATAAATTCCAAATACAGTGATCACATATCCATGTGGAATAAATATTTACCAATGCGAATTAGACCTGAATACAGCTAAGTTACTCGGACATATTTTCATTAGTAACGATAAATTGATTACTTCATTAAAAGCACATTCAATATTTATTTTACTAGGTAAATATACTATTTATTGCATTAATGTACAACAAATATCAAACACAAATTTTGAAGAGATAAATACTTTGAAATCAAAAATACTGAAGGTACAACAAAAGTTTTTTTCAATATAAAGAATTTTTTAAAAGTATCTTTCTATTACTAGAATTCTATCAAAGCATAAACAACTAAGATGAAAAAATACATTATTTGTTTTATATACTCAATCATATTTATTCGTTTTTATTGAATGAAATCAAATTTATTTTAACTGAAATGAAAATTTTAATAATTTTGATTTTAATTTCTATCCCATTGATTTATTCTAAAATTATATACGGCAAAAAACAAATAAAGGTTAATGTTTTCCATTATATTTTCTAAAGATATTATTTCATGCCAAATGGCAACACTTTTTATATGCTTTTAAAAAATTTCTCAATTTTTAGTATGATTGATCTACATGAAACTATAGTTTTTAATGAATATGAAAATAATATTAAATTTATGTATTATATGCTTTTAATTTAACACCTTTCATGATTCCTTTTAATAATAATCAAAAAAGACCATGAACAATATTTTAAATAAACCCAATTAATATACATATATATATATTACTACATGATATAATTATAATTTAAAGAAATTCTTTTATAATATTCAAAATTCATTTTTACTATTTATTTATTTTTAGAAATGGATATTTTTCACTCAATTCTCATTCAATTCTCCACCAGTTTCTTTCCAATATGATCTTCTATTCCCATATGTAAGCATTAATTTTATTATATATATGTGATATATATTGTACTAATAACTAACAAAACAATTTCTATCAATTTTTTATAAGTTGTCATCTGAAAATTTGACCCTTCTTGAGTACTGGGATTCACATCATTATTGGAATAATGCAGTCCTTAGGAATTTTGATTCACTTGTAAGTAAACAACTATTTTTGGAAGTGCACAGATATATATCAAAAGCAAATTTGTTAATATATTTGGATTTTGTATAGCAGATAGAATTTGTATGTATGTATGCATAGTTTATATTTTTTGAGATATCAGATTACAAAATAGTTTAACTTTAAATGATATCTATACAATTTGTATACACTTTCATTATAGACAATAATCAGTAAGAATTTCTTATGTTTTGCTATTCAAGGGTCATTCATTGCTTGAAATAATAATTTATGTCCACTGATAGTTAGCTTGGATACCTGACAATTAAACAATTATTTATGTCCTATTTTATTTCTAACTACTGTTATAATCTGATTGAAACATTAATGACATAAACATCTATTTTTAATTTCAGAATTTTACTGACAGCATTGCAAATCTGAAACATCATTCTTATCAAATTAGTAATCTAACATTATTTGCTTCTTCTGGCTGCAAAACTGTAAAATTTGGGGCAATTGACTGGAACTTGTGGTGGTTTCTGGATTTTGCTGACATTTCAAGTACTCCTCAATATTGGATTCACTGCTCTAGAAATGAAATATTTCATTTTAGACCTACTGCAAAAGTTTATTGGTGGTTTTTGTCATTATTGTCTCATAATTCAGACATGGTAAATAATTTTTTAATTTAATTATGCATAGATACTATACATATTGTACTCCATATTTGTCTAATTGTTTTTCAATATAGCAATCATGCATAGATTTTGTGTAACAAATTATTACAGCTGAAAACATTTTATCATACAATGTTTTAATATTGTAGGAGAAATATATTTACTATAAATTTGAATTGAGGAATGGTTATGAAAACAGTTGGAGAAAAGAATTAGGGGCCGATCAAATCT
The DNA here is from genome assembly GCA_036784945.1 of Monocelis spectator. Taxonomy (NCBI): domain Eukaryota; kingdom Metazoa; phylum Platyhelminthes; order Proseriata; family Monocelididae; genus Monocelis; species Monocelis spectator. Next base: position 7,080 of record JAYMFX010031119.1, read on the forward strand.
GTAAGTTTCGTATTTATAAAAATAGCATATTTACAAACACATAACTGATATTATAAATTCACAAATTGTTTGTATATTCTAGATATGGTTGAATTTTCATTGTGTTTCTTCATAGTTTTCTTTGTATTGATGATTGCGACACTTCACAATCATTCGAGGCATCTTACAAAATTCAGTAAATTCAATTTATATAGTCAAGTGATGCCAATTTTTTGTCTTGTTTATTTAAATGTTTAATAATCTTAATTGACATTATGTTAGGTGATATTTTCAGGAAAAGAAACATTCGTTATTCATTTGTACTATTGTTCACATTCTCTGCGGGAAAATGTTTTCAATCTCTATGGGCATTTGCCCAACATTTGCATTTGAGTTTGTATGGTGTAGAAGATGGCGTATACTTCCTATTGAGTAAGAGTTTGAATATTGATGTATCAATGGGTGATAAATAGGCCATTTGTTAAAATAATTGTTGTTTTAAAAAAAATAATTTTCAGAGTTTCTTAGATCAATGTGTCGCACAATTAGTGAAAGTTCTTGCTTAGCCCTTACTATTTTGCTGTTATTGGGATATGACAGGATTATTATTCAAAATAAGGGAAGAAGGAGTCATTTGATTAATCTGTGTCTGCTAGTTTTTATGTTCATTCATATTGCAACATATTTTGGAGGTGAGAAGGTGAGAAATTTCAATTTTTAATTATTATTAACATGGGTTTTATGATTTACAGTCTGAATTCAAAAGTTTCTGCATGAATTCAAGCATTGATTTCAAATTAAAGATGTGTTTTATAGTCTAGCCGCCAAAAAGGTATCATATTTATATGAATTCGGACTACTGACGGAAGGTTTTATTAAAAAGTTTTTTAAGCTCTAAATAAAGAAGGGTATTTATGGAATATGGGTAAACTTTGAAGGCTAATTTAAATAATTCTTCAAATGACTCAAACGTTTTTTTAAAATATCGAGGTCTCTAACCTGATTACGTTAACTCTGACCTGAATACATATCTAGAAAGATCTCAATACCCGATCACCATAATAATCAGTATAATGTATAAAGTTTAATGTTCAGTAGTGTAATATCATATTTTTGTATCAAACACACAGACTCTGCAAATGACTATCTATGACAAAATATTTTTTGCTTTAATCAGAATATGTGATCGGGTATCTAGATTTGATTTACTATACAGAGTGATTAAATATATTGATTCAATTCATATTTTCTTTAGAGGTATAATAGAATTGACTATTCTCTTCAATTTAGGAAAACTTTGAGCGAATTATGTTTGTCATTCATTATATTAAGTTAATCCATATTCCTTTCAATTCTTGTTTTTACTCATCACTATGCAAACCCAAAGCAATAAATCATCGCGCATGTGATTACAAATTCATGAATATTCCACTGTTGTCACAGTAACACCTGCTCAGTTATGAATTATGCAGACTGCTAATGAAGCTAACAAATAGAACTCTCTTGTGATGTCGAAGAATAGATTTTAGATATCTCATTTTTAACTGTTAAAGGCAATTAGATAATGATTGTGTAAATTTTATCAAATAATATCTCCACCGTTTTTAATTGTTATTAATTATTGATTTAAAGAATTTTTAATTTTTTAAATGCTCTCTTTATGCATTTTTAAAGATTTAAATCAGCTTCGGGATTCACGAGAAAGAACAAACTGATTATTATGGTCAAATAAGGAGGTTTTCTAATAAAACAATGATTTTGATTTATTTAGCGTGCAATATTTGGAATTTCCAAAAATTCAAAAATGAATTTAAAATCTAATTAGAAGTTTTTATTTAGCTAAGTATTGATTGTTTTTTTGCATGAATGAAACCCAATGACTCAAATTTAAATTTTCTCCCTTTCTCCATCCAGACATTCAGATACTCGAATGGGTATTATTTAAGTTTTCACAATTCTCCATATGGTTATTGCCACTTTGTTTATCAAATGTTGATCTCGATGGCATTCCTGGCTCTCTTTGCAGCAACGCACGTCAAACTTTTCTCTGGAGTTCTTCAGTTTAAAAAAATATTCGCTCTACTTTATTCCTGGTAAAAAAAGAGCTATGATTCGAAAATATTAAATGATGATATAATATTTGCTTTTTTCTTCTAATATTTTCTGAATGCAAATTTTTAGTTTTCTCATAAAGATGATTGGCAATCTGTTGGGATTTATTTTTCTCCCCGAATATATGAAGGATCGATTCATCTTTATCACCGACAATATCTGCGATATCTTGGCAATCATAATTTTAATGGTAGGTCTCTATTCCATTCATATTGCTAATTTTAACAGAAAACATAGAACAACCATAGAAATCGGGATTACCAACGAGATCTAAGAACAGAAAAGGATCTCATATTATATAATGTTAGGCTATATACTTTCTTTAAAAAAGAAAGAGAAAAATAGGTTGACATAAATTTATATCTTCCATCATCCACGCTTAATGTTAACTGCATAATGCAGCTCCCTGTAGCTCAGTGTGGGTAGCATGTCTGCCTTTCATAGTGAGTTCGAGCCTCATTAAAGGAAATACAGTTTCTAATTATTTGTCAAGCTAATGAGTGCCCTGGGAAAGTTGCCTTAAGAGAATGATTTTATCTTATTCATATGACAGTATTTAAGGAAATTGTCCATATTCGTTAAGAAGAGATATATTACTTAAAGTAGTAGAAAATTGCAAATTACAAATAATATTTTATATTATTTTAAAGTTTTAGTAAGACAGCAAATCTGAAATGCAGAAATTGTTCCTAAAGTGCCATTTTCTTAAATGAAGATGATACCTAATATACATATTACTTATATATAGGTGATAACAAGTGAATTCAAATTAATGCACGACTGGTTATCAATCAAAGTGAAACCGATTGGAAGAGTTAAAAGTAAATCAAAATCAATAAAAGTAGATCAGGCACCTACTTTTATCCACCATGGAAATCAACTCTCACAGCGACAATCTCTTCGTAAAGAAGGTAACATCTTTGTGACAGATACTTCAAAAGATACTGCCGGTATGAATTCTGATAGGACACGGAAAAGTCAACTGTCTAGCACTGGCCTATCTACTCCTTTAGAATCAAGAATTTACAAAAAGAACGCCAACAAATTTACATCGAAAATTTATACCGCTACTGAGTCTTCAAAGCTGAAATCAAACAAATGTGATAAACTATACTGCTATACCTATTATAGAGAGCAATTTATTAATTTATCTATTAAATTATATAATTTTGATGAAACATTCACTTATATTTAACTGCAGTAGTAGTGGTGCCATCTGCCACAATGGAAGAGAAGAAGAAAATCCCATCACCTCGCGTTCCCTCTGAGCCAATTCGTTTATCAAACTTACAAGTTTCTGATTCGACCAGTAACACTATTTCAAAGTAGGTTTCATTAATAAGAGATATTAAGAGTATATTGTAACTATATAGAGATGCTGAAAAATAGTTCATCTTAATTCAGACTGCAAGAAGATGTTCCCGAAAAGAGAAAGTCAAAATTGCAAACTGTGCTATCTTTGTTGCAAAAATCCGAATCTCCAATAAAGGATCAACCGAAAGCTGACGGACGTAAACCAAAGAATCCATCCTATTATAACCCTGGGAATTATCCAACAAATTTAATTATTTAACACTTTAATTAAAGTTCACTGATTCCTACATAAATATTTGTCAGTTAACTTAATAAAATTATGTCTTATTTCAAATTATTACCTATTAATTGTTTTTATTCATAAATAAATAAATGATCAACTTTTAAAATTAAGTTTTTGATTTTATTGTGCTATCTGTCTAAAATAAACGTGTCGAACGGCTAATTTTAATGTATTTCATGTCTATATTTCGGACCCTGAGGGTACACATAGAGTCTTAGAGCGGGTCGGTTATGGTAGAGTTTGAGTAGACGAACACATTGTATGTAAAATATTAAATTAAATTTAAGGCAAAATTCAATAGAAATGTTTATTTCTTGAACAAGAGATTATAGGTACTGAATGGTAGCTTAACACAATTTCTAATCGATTTTGATATTATTGGAGAAAAAAAGTATTTTGGAAATGAATATATTTGACATAAAACTGGTCAATAGGTATCTAAAGGGGGTCAAGGGTTTCCCTTATGTAATAAATATCATGGTATATTCCATAGAAATCTCTTAAGTAAAATAATTTCTCCTGGCTTTGCTCGGCAAAATGTCTGTGTCTATATAAGCATCCTATTGTCATAAATGTAAACGCTCTTCTTCGGGAATTTTAGGAATGCTATCCCATATCATATACGAACGAGCAAACATTTTGGAGCGGATGTTATTTTAAACTCTATGATTGGGATTTATTTACATGTACCTATATATATAAGTTAGGTTTTACCTTTCTTCCTATCATTTGTAACTTATTGATTTGCACATATCATCCATCATGTCAATTTGAAAATAAGTCACTATACTGAATTGTTTAACAAAATATCATAACATCTATACAGTTACACAGTAAGAAAAACTATTTTATTTCATGAATTATAATCTGTACAATTTAATAGTTAAAATATCTGGGGTAATATTTCCGAAGACGACTTCACAGAAAGAATCTAAAATAAAGGAAATTCTCTAATATATTTGGAAGGAATTAATGGAAACATCATATGATCATTATCAATACAGAAAAACTATTAGAAAAGTTAATATTCAACGTTAATTTACCTTTTCACAAAATGGGCATTCACCATAGTAAACTCCAAAACTGATCTTGACATTTCTCAAACTGGAAAACCACTAAAAGATGAATGTAAGAATATAAGTCTGAACTATTATTACATTTCTATTAGAGTGCTCATTTTTGAGGGTCACTTTAACAACGGTCATACCTCCAATATGCAAGTTTGGTGGAAACTCTGCTGACATTCGCAGGCAATATCTGGCAATTCATTCTCCAAATTTGCTGTCAGACATATTGAGCACACCTTACATACATCCTGTAATTAATGCAAGAGGAAATCAATCAATTTGACTGAAATATAAATTAATGCTTAATCAGACTTCTACTACTGAAAGTAGTAGAAATCTATAATTTTTTTTTTTTAATTAGAATTATTCTTTGCTACGTATCATTGTAGCTACTTATAAATCAGCTTATGGACATATTTGGATAAATGAATCCTTACTTCCAACTGATTCGTTTCCTTGTTAGGAAATTCTACATCCAGTATCGCCCTCAGATTGTCATAAATTGAGTTGTCTACACACCTGCATTGGTACAGAATAAAGGATTAGTCATAAGACAGAATGGAATCTGAGGAATTCGACATGGAATAGAAGATCTAGAATGCAGTTTTAGATGTCCAGTAATATCTATTGTCGAGCTCATTCCTGTAGATGGCATCAAATGTCCAGTAAGAGTTCTGATTCAATATCTATTGTCGAGATCATTTCTCTTCCACCTACTCCCTGATAATATAAGGTGAGGATAAGGTCAAATTAATTTTTTTACACATCCCATCACCATGAAACCAAATAAACTTACCAATATGTAGACATTCTGGAGTTCCATGCATCCTTCAATCGACTGGTTGCATCATCCGGACCAACAAAATTCACATTTGGAATAGCATGAGGTGAATCTGGATTAATGTCCACGACAAGAGAGACATAATGTTCTAAAAATAAGGACTCCATGGATGATAAATAAGAAAGAGAAAATTAGCAATTCCTCTTTTAATGTAAGTAATGAGATAAAAGCGTGAAACTGATTGTCCACAATAGGGTAAATTTATTGCTAAAAGATATATTTGGTTCAAGTTGTAAATAAAACATCATTAACATACTCAAAGCAATTCTGAAATGAGTGTCCGTTTTCTTAGGTACTTCCGGTTCAAGTAGCCAAGTATTCTTCGAAAGAATATCTACCTGCTTCCAGAAGTATTCCAATTTACATACATATTCTACAAATAAATTGTATAACTGAGGCAGAGAATTCTAAAATACAACAAAGAAAATACAGTTTAGTTTGTCAAACAATTTGAATTTGTTGTCCTTTTACTCATTTAACAGTCCTTCAAGTTGTTGATAAGCCTCAAGTGCATATAGCTGATATGAGCCAATGAGTTTTGATGACATGCCAAAATGATTATAGAGGTTTAGAACAATACCCTATGGTCCTTAATAAAATAGAATTTAGCAATTTTAATATTTATTATTTGTATTTGTAAGCTTATTGCTTCTTTAGTACAATGAGTTAATACTTATGTAAACAGAAAGAACCTCACCATAAGCATCCAATTGTCAGGGATAGAAGGCAATTCAGCTTTAATTGATAAAAAGCAATGAGTTCCATATTTATCAGGCAGGTCAACATCAAGTTGGTGTCCATAATTGGAGGAGTCCATGAATAACAAGCTGACATGCTTCAATGAAGAATCAATCTTTTGGATACTGAAAGATATATGGACATTCTTAAATATGTCTATATAAGAAGTTTTTTCTATGTATATAAGCAGGGATGTGAATAACAACTTTTGAAAAACTCACAAGAATCACATCCCTGTATAAGTTACTACATAATGTGTACTTAATCCTTTTGAATATTTTAGCATTGGATTATATCAATATGATCTATTTCTTAAAATTCAATACTTACCAAAGTTTACAGTTCAAATTAAATGCATAAGTATATTAAGCATGTAGTTGGTGTCTAATCTCTATTTTATGATCTGTTTGAATCTATAAGCAATAATTAACTCACTTTTTCCATCCTATTTGAGATAAGTCATCATATATTAACTTTAATATGTCATAGCTAACATGACACTTCACTTTTTCATGTGTAATGTGCTAAAAAATAAATATACATACAAGCATGAAAACATTGTCTTGGTTTATTTAAATGGTTTATTTAACAATATACTTTACACTGCAAATAAAAATGTCAAGTTACACAAAATAAATTGGAGTAATTGACTAACCCATTCGTCAATATGGTTTAACATTTTTAATTTGCAATGTAGAAATTTATATCTTACGCTGTCATTAGGGTCAAATAAATAAATCCCATTACCCCTTAAGATAAATTCCATTTACTTGATGTGTTATTTAGATAAAGAGGATAATTGGTAAGTAGGATTGCTTTATTAATGATAGCATCAAACTATATTTATAAAATTGCCTTCAATTAATCAAGTTTTGTGCTACAAATTAAATTTGTGTAACTTGACTAACCTATTGCAATGTCAATATAACATTGTTTAGCTTTAGAAGATGTCAAGTTATGAGATTAACCATCAATGTATATAACTTGATGGTAAGTTATGCAAACAAGCAATTAGATTTTAGCATTTCTGTTGATAACTTTGACAGACCCATTTTTGATATTTTTAATTTGTAAGTCTGTCATCTTTAAATCTTTATGATATTTTATCAATAAGCTTAGATAATAATTACTACTGCATCATATTTTGGTTCATATTTTATACCATTCAATAAAAGTTAACCTCGCATTACTACTTTCTCAGCACATACCTCATTAATATAATTTCTAAAACTCTCTTCAATGATAAGGTTAGCGTAGCGGCTCATTTTGTATCACGCGCTTCTAATATTAGTTTTACAAAGTGACACAAACAAACCCCTAAATTATACTTTTACTGAATTACTGAAATTATCACTCACTTGAATTTTCAGTCATAAACTCATCTGACTTAAATCATTATGTAGTACTATATTCTCATAAATGAGCAGTAGTATACTTATTTTTTTTCCATCATCAAACATAGAAATAGTCCAAGATGAATGACAAAATATGCATGGGCTAAATCAAACAATTAAACTCAATTTTAATAAATCCCTAAAAATATAGAATATGAATGAAATAATCGACAACAACTGTACAACGTCTAAATTATTTTTATAGAAATTTATTTCATTCATATTCTAAAGCCCGAACTCATGACATACAAACTTACAATTAAAGTGGGGCTGTTCTGGACACTTTTGATGTGTCCGATGTTAATACTATTCACATTACTTAACAATAATAATGAAAACGTTTTGAAGTGAAACAGTAACTATACCTATACCATT
>JAYMFX010031230.1:0-15181 GCA_036784945.1 Monocelis spectator
GGCATGATAATACCACTCACCTAGTTCGTGGTATTATATGCATAGTCCATAGATTTCCATGGTATTATTGCATATAAAACTCGGAATATTATTTCCATAAACATATCCATTTTTATGATATCTATGGACATTTAACCCTGTTATCAATAAAGCTCAAAGTGGTGTTTCAATGAAGATAAGGCATAAACTTGATCCATCTTCCTTAGAGTTTATACTGAGCATTTATTAGGGCACTGAATAGTTTGAAACACAAATGGAAACTCTATGCTAGAACCGAACTATGCTATTCACTGAGTTACTGAGTTATTATCCATTATATATTATCTATACCTACATATCTCAAAATTATAACTCTTATAAAACAATAGAGTTATGGTAGAGTTATCAAAACGTTTCTTCAAAAAATTCTGCTCTCTTGAGAAGTATTAGGTCAGGTTGTTTTGGAGCAGGGGTTCCCAAACTTTTTTGAAAAATTAGCATTTTGGTCCTCCTAATTTTTTATTAGATTGTTGCGGTCCCTCTATAAAAAAATAAAAATTAATTAGTAATTTATATTATATACTTTCTTGTTGGTTCTGACATTGTGCAAATTTTAAAATGTAAGTTAAAATTGTGTTAAGTTAAAACAAAGATTTAAAAAAAGAAATTCTCGTGTCAATAGGCATTATTCTCGTGTCAATAATCATTAATTTTTTTATTTTACAAAATTTTGGTGGTCCCTTAAAACTTCTCTCGGGGACCCCTAGGGGACCGCGTACCCAGTTTGGGAACCCCTGTTTGGAGAGTATTTACAATTTCAATTGGTTTGTAATTTATGTGTTGTTATACAGTTGCTTCATTTTATTACAACAGAGTTTAATCAGAGACTTTTACAGTTTGAGTTTAATTTTCTTTTCGTATATTTATTTTAATATATTACATAATTAGTCATCCATTTTTAAAATTTTCTAATTTAAAAAAACAAACAATGAAAGGAACATTTTTATTTGAACATTTTAGTATAATCATAGAACATCATTTGTCAGTATTAATAAGTTGTTGGTAATTTTTCATTGATTAGGTATATTTATTGTAAGATATCAATATTTTACTAAGAGACACAATAAGATCGTTCATGTTTAGTCACCCAAAAACATACAAAAGTTTTACAATATTGTAGCAGGTCATCAGAACATTCAGTGAAATTATAATACGATTCATAAAATCGAATTCATTTATATTTCATTTAGAACAGAGCCAATTAATGAATTTAACCTCTTTTTAATCAGTCACCTAATCTAAGTGGCATTATTTCACAAAGCCTCTCTGTAAATTATAAATGTTCTAATTTTTTTCTTTTCATTATATGTTTTAGTACACTAAATAAATAAATAAATTTAGATCCGGTTTTACTTTCATATTGACTATATAGTCAATTATTGAATTAGTCAATATTTTTTCGCTTGTAAGTTTCGTTTTTCACCTTTTTTTAGATTTTCCAAGTTTAACCATAGATATTGGTAACCTAAGTTATAAAATTCATAACATATAGTAAATATAATATTCAGTTATATGATATCTATTGTATGTACATATATACCTAATTAAACTTTTAGAATTAACCTTCGATTTTGAAACACTCAATGTTTCCAAAATTTACACCTCATTTGAAAGGAAAGAGTATAAACCAGAGATTAGGGAGATATCAATCTATTTAAATTTATCGTTTTGTTTACAAATTGCTACCCATTTTGCAGCAGATTTAGAGCATCTATTCTATAGTAAAACATTGAAAAATTGTTTCAATGTCATTATCTAGTTTTAAGCAGAAAAGCTATGGTTTGGTTATTTGTATATTATGTAGTATTTATCTCTCTTGCAATAATATTAGGCGTATATTTTGGTATTTGCAACCGAAATGATTAATTCAAAAATTCAAAAAAAATTGATTTCCCGCAAATAATCAATTCATAAATGTCTGTCGACTATATTCTTTAGCAAAGTTTACTTTATCTTCAAGACATTATGAGACAACTTAATACTTGCAATTAATAGGTATATACCTATGAGATGTCGAAATAAGGTAACTGCTACCTTGACTACGATATAGGAAATGGGGTAAAGCATCAATGAAGAAAAAAGTCCTGTCTGCAGGAGAAGAATATACCTATGTATATATAATATTATTAAGTTCACACAATCTAAATTTGTTTTATAGATTAGAATTTTATCAACTCTGATATTCGCTATCGAAATCAGAATTTGATTTAGGTAATAAAAATATTGCGAGAAAACTTGACGACGAAAGAGTTTCTAATTATTAATTCTTCAGCTTTTTAATTTGATTATAAATAAATGAACTAATTTATAGTATAGGTATATATATAAACATAATTTTTTTATTTACAAGTTCTATATAACATAGGATTTTTAGTTTTAGGATTAACCAGAAGTTGTGCATTGGGAAAGAGTTTTTAAACTGTAGGTATATATAAAAAAACTAAATCATTTAAAAATGTTTATGAAGAAAAAACATGCTGCAATAAAAGACAATACTAATTGATAATGAAAGAAAAGTCCATGATAATTCTCCATGAATACGTTTTGATGCACAATAATTTCTTGCTTATGGTTATTAACCATTTTGTACAAAAAGTGGTTAGATAGTATAGATGATATATAAAAGATCACTGTATGTTATATGTCTGTGTTTTGGAACGAACAAACCGAATATAAAATAAAAATCATGAAAACATTTATCTCAAAACGTTTATAGCCGCGTATCAACATCCTGTTCCACTTCATCTTCAGGAACTTCAAACGACACTCTAATTATCGTTTGTGAATTATCATCACTTTTCAAACATTGCTCATCTTTCACTGTTGTTTGTTCTTCTTCATTGCATATTTTCTTTTCTTTGTGGGCTGGCTTTTGAATCTGAGAAAAATGACCCTCTTCGTCTAATTCCGGTATGGCCAAATGATTTCTATTGAGATGGGCATTCGATCCATTTTTGCCTAAGTGAATTCTACTTAACACGTGTGGTAGATGAAATTTTGGAAAATGGTGGGAGCGCGCGACATGATTCTTTCGTCTTTCTAGAGCTTCATGCATTTGCTCAGAGAAAGTGATGCCGCAATGTTGGGGACCGCCTTCGCTTATGGAATTTCCTCTTGAACGAGTGAACATATCTTTGATGTCCGAATCTGTTTTAGTAGATAATCTCCTTCGTTTTACAGTAACATGCTCCTGCAAGAAAATATATTCATATCTTAAAAACTCTCATATTCAAATAAAGAACGTTCGAAGTTTTAAGAAGTACATATAAGTATATAATGATTATTGTTTATCTTATTAGAAAATGATAACATTAAAGCATTGGTTATTCTAAAGACAGAAATAAATTTCGCATATTATATTTCTCACATCATCATGGTGAATTGGAACCAGACCAGCCAGATTGTCAGATGACGATTCATCTGCAGGTCTCACATTTTGGGAGGTCTCAGAGGAAAGGTTTGCAGAGCTCTTATTTTTGTACACGCCGGATAATTTGTTAAGGTAGTGTTGGGAATCCTCTCTAGTAACTGTTGCATGATGCAATGCCAAGCAAATTTTCTCGTAAGTATGAACAAGTTTTTCATCGTGTGTTTCTGGGTCTCTCATGAGAGCTTTGCGAAGGTATTTGTCGTCCCATCTTAGCAATATATCACGCAGATAATTTTCCCCTTTCATACCGGTGATTTCTTCAATACCCGCAGTGAGATGACCCATGACATTCACATTCATTTCGTAAACCAAACTAAGTCCTCTGGTTTGCAGTAGCTTGACATTGAAAAGTTTGGCCAAGGGCTTCATAGTAATTCCCATGACTCCCACAGTGAAAAAAATAGTGAAAAGTGTTGAGCTAATAAATATACTGCGCACATCATTTCCACCAACAAAATCTGCATTGATTAGCGCTGCTAAAGAAAAAGCAACCGCTCCTCTTAAACCACCATAGCTAATCACAAATTGCTCGATGAATTTTATTTTATTCTTATGCATCTTGGAAATATTAATCAAAAAACATAAAAGCATAACTACAAGACTACGACCAATTAAACAGATAGCTAAAGACCAAAGAATGAAACCAGTGTGCCATGTAAACTGTGAAATGATTGTTTCTATACCCAAATAGAGAAATATGACGGCCTCGCTGACATGCGCAATCATTTTCACAACTCTGCGTATCACAACTACTGACTTATTGGAAATATTGTGGAAGGCGTATCCAGCCTGCACACAGCCACACCCAATCATGCTGATGATACCCGACCATTCGAACAGATCCCCCAAGATGTAAGAAAGATACGCTGTGGCGATGATGATAATGGGTTCATACACACGACAAGACTTGGTGAAACGCGTGATCTGACAGCAAAGTACTCCGATCAGAATTCCGATACTGAGTGCACCCAAACTTACAGTCAAAAATTTTGCAATACCAAGGCCAATCTTTTCGACTGTGATAATTTCAGTTTTGCTGAATGCTTCCATGATTTGATATAAAACAATAGTGACTGCATCGTTCAACAGTGATTCTCCAAAAACCATGTAGTATAGATCATGATTCACTCCGAGATCTTCAAATATAGCTAATACTGCAACTGGATCGACGGCAACTATGAGAGAACTATAAAGAAGACTTCTTTTCAGAGTGAGATCTTTAAAGTTCATTGCTCCTCCATATTGAAGTCCATAGAGAACAAAGCCAATTATAAGGAAATTAAGTACCGTACCAAGGACGGCAAAGATCAAAATGACACCGAGATTGGCACCAAATGATTTGTTGGTAATGCTATAAGCTGCATCCAAAATTATTGGAGGCAAAAGATATAAAAAGAATAAATCTGACGTAAGACTCCAACTCTTGCTTGAAGTTGGCAATCCAAATTTTAAAACCACACCAAAAATTACGCCTAATAAAATCAGAATGCACGATTCGGGTATATAAGCTAAGATGTGATGAAGATGATGGTAAATCATCTTGAGAATAACGACTATCAGAACGAATATCAGGATAGTGATGTGAGTTTCGAGTCTGTCAATATGAAGACCAGCGACTGAAATACCGTCAGAATGTCCGGAGGAATTAGAATTTTCAGCACTATCGGAGGATGAGGCGGAAACCTGTAAAATACTTTTCAAGAATAGTATCCAAATAATAATTCCCAAGATATTTTTGCTTTTCATTCTTGTTCTTTGTAATCTTAACTATGATCAGCAAAACGTTCTTTATTATTATGACTCGTTATTATGATGATTGCTAGAATTGTAGACAGATTTCAGATGAATTGTCAATATATGTCGTGGTTGATTGTGCAATTAATTGGTGGTACTGATTATACGATATAATGATATCTTCAGCAGCATCAATAGTTACATAATATATCTGCACCGACAAACCTGAAGTTTCAAGACGGATTTGTTAAATTGTTAAAAGATTTAATTGTTCCAGTCTGGATGATTAGCTCAATTGTTGAGAAGCTCAACTATACACATTATTTGATACAAACTCTGCATAATATTGTCTGTTGTTAGCTACTATAACTACTCATTTTATTCTTTCTGCAACTGAAAGAGCAGCTCATGATATTCTCTATGTCACTCAGCAGCAGTGGTAACAAATCAAATTGGTTTATGGAGAGAAAATAATGATTATCCAACACAAGGATTTTTATTGTAATTATACTTTCTAACGTTACTATCGATTGTGTTTTAGATGCATATTTTCAAATGCAGTCGAAAGAAATTACTGAACGTGACTGATATTGTATTTTTTTAAAAACTTTTAAGGTCATGCTTGACAAGGTGATTGTTCTAGAAATTGCAAGCTATATTATAGGTATGTATAGGTATATTACAGCAATACAATTCATACAGCAATTCATAGAGTTACCTAGGTACATGAATTAGATTGTTTTAGTTGGTCATTTTATTCACTTTCTAGCATAAACTTTTATGATATGGTATACGACTGTTAAGTGATCCTCCAATTCTATGGAAATTTAGACTTCCCATGGATACTGTACATAATCTCTGTATGCTCTTCGTATCCAAGGGAAGTCTATTTCCATAGAATTATAGAGGGTCACTTAACAGTTCTAATTTACATCACTTTTAAATTTGTCCACTATATAATACGGGAAACTGATCCTTCAAATTTTTGCATATTAATTGATTGATATTATTGATTTATAATATTAAAAATTTATAATACGTATTTAAAATATTCGCAAGTGTTATAGCAACGAGCTTATTAAAACAAATCACTTTAATATTGGCGTTAGACCTTTATAAAGTAACCATCTAATTTTATGGAAATCCAGCATGCTAGTTTATAACATAAGAGTAAATTATTACTCTATGGTTTATAATATGGTCTATTGGATATATTCACAGAAATCAGACCAGATCAGACCACATTTTTATCTTCTCTGTCACAGAAAAAAGTGGGTCTCTGTACCTATAGGTCTATGGATTAGAAGTACTTTAACCGCATTTATGAGAGATTTTTATGGCAAATATCTCCCAATGCCAATATTTTATAAGATTATTCTCAGTTGACAAAAAGAATCTTTACATATTAAAACAGATTAATTATTATTCTGAATATTGCTTAAAACTTTATAACGTATAAAAACCTAACGTTTGTTGCTTATCTATATTTATACATTTATGAGTAGTAGAATTATTTTTGAGCATATGAATTTGGGAAAATCAATTATCAAAGTAGCCTTCGAGTTATATGGAAATTTAATACACCTTGCAGATATTGCAGACATGTCTAAGTGATAAATATTTAGTTTAGAATTGAAACCCTAATACAAATGTTTTTTGTTTTTACTTTTTCTCAGAATGTTTTAATTAGTTTTAGAATTGTCTACTATTTATTCACACTAAACGAACATTCTTATATAGGAGACTATAGATTACGATGCTATCCAAAAGTGTTTTTAAATTTTTATCGAATAGAAGGGTCGCTAAAATGGTCAAACAGAAAATGCATATAGGTATACTTAAATACATTAATCACTTAAACCGGGAAATGAAGATCCTAATAATTTGAATGAAGGAATAACTCTTCCGTAATATTTTGAAATCCATGAAGGAAATATGATTAAATTTGATGTGAAGAAGAAGTAGGGTTTATTCAGAAGCCCAATCTTCAGTGTGAAGTCCTGTGTGAATCGATTTAATCACCAATTTAATTTCGAACAAATAATTTAAACAAATTTTATAGGGTTGCGTTTCCAGCTCTCATAAAACATTCTTGTTGGTTTATATACCTACTTATCTTCTCTTCTCTTTTTCCTGAAATATATAATTTATTTCTACATGTTCAGATTAATTTCAGAAATTTAATTTGATTTCTCGTCAAATATCGATTGAATCATTTAATCTGCTAAACTTTACTTATTATATTTATTCACTCAGTTAATTTAGGGTGTTCCCTCTATATACAGTCTGACAACCATAGTGACAACAATTGTATGTTGCTGATAATATTTCATATTGTGTCTACCTCCCTGCACAATCTATAATCAGCATACAGCGAAACTTGACCTCATTTGACTTCACTCCTCTAAACATTGACAGCAATTAAAGCTATCCATTCATTCTTATATCTAATATACATCTTTAATATCGATTTCTTATGAGCCTCTACATATAATTGTGCCAATTGTCCGCGCAATTGTTCGTACTACAATAGGGATACAATAGATAGTGTCCCATATCACTTATCGCAATCTATCGTCTACCAATCTCCTTATAATCTATCACTTAATCTAAATCAAAATACGTGACCTCAGTCAGTTATAGAATAAAATGCACAAAATGAGTAAATATAACATGATTGATGACAAAGATAGACAGATTATTATTTTTACAAATTTTGAATATTTGAAGATCATTTATTAATAATTTATAGGTAAAAGATTGAAATTTTCCAGTAGGAATAACAATATCTTGCTTTATTTATAAATTGATAAACGAAGAAATCCCATTTATAAATTGAGCAAGCAAGAGTCTTTCTTTTTAATATTTCTGAAAATAATATCTGAAAAACTAAAGTTTTATGTGTCTTTGATATTTTAGCAACTTTGAAACTAATGTAAAAATACATGAAAAAACGCTTTGTGTAGGCCCAGCCAGAGATTATAGACCCAGACTAATACCCAATGAGCAAATTGTTTTTAATGTTTAGTTAAATTTTGAATGGAACCTATTTAGCGAAACTCAAGTTAGTGTTTAACGCTAGAAGAATATTCCTTTGAATGAGGCTAGCCGAGTCATTTTTATTTGGTTATCTATTTTTTAACATCTTTACTCTGCTTTAGATTAAATAAACCAGATTGTAAATTATTGCTTTTAATCAGTGAAAAATATTATAGAAAAGTGAATTTGCGGAAGTTATAAGCAGGTTTTTATAAACCATGTGGCTTAAATTATTTTTTGTAATTTCCACCGTCGGAATTGCTATATTCAGTGTTATAATCCCTAAAATAAAATGTCCTTTCGATCCTGTTCCTGTTCAGTAAGTTCATCATCAATACTTCAGAATATGTTTCTGACATAAATCTTAAACAATTCAGACTCCAAAAATCCAATTTTTTGCATTAAGGTATGCATTTTCAACATTGATGAACTGTAAAATTATTTAATTAAATTAATGTAACATTTATATTTTAGCAAATAATTATTTCATATTTTATCCTTATAGAATATTATTTTTATAAAGTTTATAATTTAATTTTCTTATTCAAAATCAAATATTACTTTTAATCTGATGTTCTTTTTATAATTCCATATAAATTTCTTCTATCCATAAAGTTTTGCAGACATTTAAAAAATTTCATACTATTCTACAAAAATATTGAATCATGCATTTAAAATTACAGAAATAAGATGGTTAGAAAAAAGATTTTGATTCATTAGTTGTCTAATTAATTACTAATAGGTACCAAAATTTTAAATGGCGCCTATTCAAAAAATGCCCCCCTTTTATATAATCCTGGCGACGCGCCTGTTAATAACTTATTTACATTGCTAATCTTCCACATTTTAAAAAGATCCAAATGCAATAGATTATTTGCTAACTTTCACTCATTTATTAAATCATGACTAGCATTTATTGTTATGTAAATGCGCTCACATGCTAAAATAAAGGTTGGTTTTCAATATATTGGTTTTAAGTGTACAACATTTTTATTTGTTCAATTATCAGATAGTACTTTTAATAAGCAGTAAATAGGAAAGAATTCAGGACTATTAGAAATCTGTTCATCTAAGCAATGTGTTTAATTATATGTAAACTTAGGGTTAGGACCTTATGGTTAATTTAAAATTGTTCATCATCATTTTCATTCTTGTTTAGAATTTTTACTTGCTAAATAATAATTATTTAAAACTATTAATTTTGTAAATTTTAGTCATTGAAAAAAGGATAAACTATTTCATCAGTGTCTATTATTAAAAGATATAATGTAATTATTTATCAGTTTTATTTATTAAAGGTCTACCAAATAGTGTTATCAGTTCACTATATTTTACTTATTCTAAAAAAGGTATCAATTTTCATGTACATTTGATGATTTTATGAATAATTATTTCAGTTTGCCATCACCTAGACCACTTACTGGGCCACTAGCAAAAAACACAAAGTTGGTTGATGCAGAGTTATATTACAAGGGGAGTATTTCTTCTCCCGAATCAGTACTTGTTACCCATGAAGGTTAGTTGACCATCATCATCATGTTCAAAACTTATTATGTATTCAATTCTGTTTTAAAAATATGTAGTATAACAATTTTGATTGGGATAATTATATAACTGAGAGCCAATGAAATTGTGTATTTTGATGTCACATTATTTCACCATATAGAGAAAGGCTAGTTAGGTATTCATTAAAATGCCTCTGAAGAGTCACATGACAGCTGCTAAATGAATATTATTTCAGTATGCTTTAGCACACATTGGTTCCAATGAACTTTGATGAAAACAATCTTCATTTTAGGATAATAAAATTTAGAGCTTTTCACAGTGGTCTGTGTTAAAGTTTAATAAACATTTGATTTGTTTACTAATTACCTAGATAAATACTAACTTTTAAAATTAGCAATAAATATTCATATTTCAGGCTTGATATTTTCTGGATTAATCAATAAGAAAATTATTGAAGGCAAGGTTGATGAAAAAGGTTTTGTTTCATTTTCGTATGATCACATGTGTAAAACGCCAGAAATTTGTGAGTTAAAATATCCTTTCTTTTGATACATTTAATAGGAGTTAATGATTACTTTAATTCAATCAAAGTTACTTTACTTTCTAGGTCGTGAACACAGGCCCATGGGCATAAGAATGGACAGTTGGCATAGGTTATGGTTCGCTGATAATTATTTAGGAATATTAGTCTACGAGCCTAGAGACAGTAAGTAGCTTTAACCACCATGTTTGATACTTTTAATGATAATCACCATGTTAAAGAATGAACGCTTTGTCTGGAAATCTTCACGAGGATTATATCATAACTGATCATTGACACTCCTGGTGTTATTTATGCTTCAAAAAGATTGCTTTTCTTTATTCTTTTAGAGAAAGTCTACAGTATTTACGAGCCACCGAGTAATGACAGTCAGCATCTATTTAATGATCTCGATTTCCTCACTGATGGTTCAGTTGTATTTACTGACAGCACAACCAAATACCATTTTGGGAATTTCATTTATGACTTCTTAGATGGACGTCCTAATGGAAAGTAAGTAAACATAACAGTTATGCAACATTTTTGCCTTGAAAATGCGCATACTACTGATATGTAGTAACAGAATTAAATTGTATTAATTTGCATTTGATATCTTTCTTAGACTGATGCAATATGACCCGCATACCAAAGGTGTTACAACCATGTTGGATGAATTACATTTTCCAAACGGTGTTCAAACACATCATGACAAAGAATCCATGTTGATAGCCGAGACCTCTACATTCAGGATTTTACGGTATACTAATCATTTATACAGATCAGGATTATTAAATATACCGTTTTAATAAACTCTAGTTTCTATCAACGTAATCAATCGTTTTCTTATAAAGTTTCTCTACACACTCTTAGTTATTACTACACCGGTTCTCGCAAGGGTACTGTGGAAATATTCACTGACAATCTGCCCGGCCCACCGGATAATATCCGTACCAGCTCTGATGGCGGCTTTTGGGTCGCTATGGTGCCCACTCGACTCTCGGGAGTTTTTTCTCTACCCGATGTTGTAGCAAATCGTCCTTGGATTCGATCTTTAATAGGAAAAGTAAGTTTACAAATTCCTAAACAATTTTGATTAGCTGCGCTTGAATGGGAATAAACGAGATTTCTATGATGATTCAATTGATACGATAGACCCTAACATTTTCACTCTTTAATAACACTTGTAGAACAACTTGTTATTCGTTTTGGTTTTAGTTATTCAGTATTCAGTTTCTAAAGCAGTTTAGCATCGCAAATGGGTGCGTGATTTTGAAATTGGATCGGCATGGTCGAATCATTGACAGTTTGTGGGATGTCAGTGGCTCCCGAGTGAACCAATGCTCTCAGGCAATGGAGAGCAGAGATGGATGGCTTTATATTGGCAGTTTTCTTAGTGATTCCATAGCTCGAGTTAAGCTATAAGTAGTAGTCTTAGAGGTATTGATTGTTGATTTAGAATTTCAGTGTTGGTATCGCGGTTTACTTAGCGGTTGAAATGATAAATAACATTTATTTAACTGAGTAGCTAATAATGATAGGAATTAGAATTTGTTTTATGAGCTTTCACTGTCTGTTTGAGTGATTACTGTAATTCTAAGCAACTCATTTCTATAATTTCTCATAAAATCTTATCTCTTTACTTTTTTTCTATTTTATTAAATGAAGAAAATTTTTAATTTGAATTTTAAAGCGATTTTACGCAATCGCAGTTGGAATTTAATGATTGTTTTTACATTTACTATTTATTTTTTACTCTATTATCATATTACTAGGGATTTAGGGCTAAATCACGAGTTAAACTGAGAATAATTACCTAATATTGAAAGCAAATTCTTTTATAGCGATAGGTCAAGCGATTCTGAATCTTATATAGATAGGGTTTATAATTGTGCCTTGGGGTACACCCTGTGGTTTTTGTAGTAATTTGCATCACATTTTATCTTTGTAATTTTATTGTACATAGATTGACTTTTTTTTATAAATAAATACTTTTTTAAAAATGTCTGTCTGTCTTAATGAAAAGGAAATTAATTCATTTTCTAATTTGCCGGTGTAAAGTTTTAAATTCGATAGATATAGAAAAATTTGAGAAATTAATTTCAATGCCTATAATACATAAATAAAAGCTTTATTTTTTAAAATATTCTGGCAAACGCAAAGAACATGGTATATAGACACATAAGTAAAATCATGAGAGCATAAGATAGCAAGGATTCTTATAAACTCTAGTCAACAGTATGAGTCTGGTCACGAAGTTGTTCCATTTTTTCTGTCGTCTTCTGAAGAGAGAGCGGCTTGGAATAATTTCATGTATTGATTTTCATTTCTTGCCAGAGAATCCTGTAAGCACAGCTTCTTTGGCATATTCGTCCGCAAATTATGAAATGACTTCTCTTGGACAGTCTCATAATTGAGATGGTGTCTCTTGCGGTTAAAAGATCATTCGTATATTTTCGAGTCTTAATCCAATACGCTTTGAACCAAAGACATGTAGAGCATTAATTTTGAGTTCTTTTTTATTGATTATTGGTTTCAATTGTCTCAATAAGTACAGGTTTCAACTTTGATTGATTCCATTTTAATGTAAATAAGACAATTTAAGAGACCAATATTTACTAACTTTTTTACTTCTTAACACGCCAATGATGCTGTGTTTTACGCAGAACAATTTCAATCAGAAAAGAGGACAGATACTCTATTATTACCTTAAAGAAGATACAATCAATGACAATAAAAAAATTTAAAAAACACAATTATAATGACTATCATAAGTGAAAGTCATTTATGCAATCATGACTATTGCATAAATTAGAAAAATCTAGATGCTCAAATATTTTCTTTACATATTTTTTACGCAAAATCAAAGTTATTTAAGTTTCTACATATTCGGATTAACTATATAGTAATGAAATATTTATTCTGTGGGATATAAAACAGATCGATATTATGCATATCGCTAACTAGAGATCTCACTTCGTGATCTCTTAATGCATAATGTATCATCTCATGCATATACGTAGTAAATGCGACAGTTCTATATATCTTAAATAGAGAATTCTGTTTACTTTATGTGAGGAAATCGTGTCCAGTATATGGCTATACTGAAATATACAGATACGATATGATGATACAGGTTGTGGATACCTACGAGATCTTCATGAATTGACTCTGATAATTCATTCATTGTTAAAGATTTGCTTTACTTTGAGGATGTGTCAGTCTGCCGGATTAGTTATCAATATTTCTCATTCCATTGTCTTTTTCCTCGTGGCCATTATCACTGCCATTCTCACTGGTCTATCTGGCACCTATATGGCTTCACCTCTGGAGGATAATGTCTGCGGGGCTCTCATCACCTTATTCTATTTGTTTTCCGGCGCAGTTCCCATTGCGGCGAATTTTTATCAGGTTGGACATTTTAAAAAACAATTGGTATTTCTGATTTCTTTGATTTGTGTTCTGTCAGTTAGCGCGATTGTCGGTTTGCTCGTCACATTTCGCGCCATTCCTCCGCGATTTAGGTACGGATTACGTGGGATGTTTTTGTTTGTCATGAATATTACGGTTTTCTTATCGATATTCTTGCTAATCTACAATGCACTGAAATTGAAAGATCTTCGATCCATGATGAACTCCTCAAAAAATAAAACTGTCTGTTTTGCTAATGAACGCGTTGTTCTACCCGAAATTGAGGAGGATAATGAAGAAAGTTTAAATACCAATTCAAACATCAAACAATGAAATACGACAAATATGTTATATGGATTTTCTAATGAATGAATAATATATTGATCATTTATCTTTACATATTTTGGAAAACAATTTTGTTTACTTTCAAAGAACAAAATAAAACATTTAGAAATTTGGTAAAATTCATTTTATTGTTTTAAATCAATACATTTTGCTTACAATAATAAAATTGGTCATTCTTAGGAAAGAAATTGAATAAATATACTGCATAGTAATTGTTTTTATAAAAAATTGATAGAAAAAAGTATAATAAATCAATCTTAAATGAAATGTCATAAATCAAAAAAGTTATTTTTTAAGCGCTGTTTTATGTACATTTGGGACAACACTCACAAGAATCGCATTTGCATTCAGCCGATTCTCCTTTACATTTGGGACAACACTCACAAGGATTGCATTTGCATTGAGCCGATTCTCCTTTACATTTGGGACAACACTCACAAGGATTGCATTTGCATTGAGCCGATTCTCCTTTGCATTTGGGACAACACTCACAAGGATTGCATTTGCATTGAGCCGATTCTCCTTTACATTTGGGACAACATCCACAAGGATCGCATTTGCATTGAGTCGATTCTCCTTTACATTTGGGACAACACTCACAAGGATTGCATTTGCATTGAGTCGATTCTCCTTTACATTTTGGACAACACTCACAAGTATCGCATTTACATTGAGTCGATTCTCCTTTACATTTGGGACAACACTCACAAGGATCGCATTTGCATTGAGTCGATTCTCCTTTACATTTGGGACAACACTCACAAGGATCGCATTTGCATTGAGCTGATTTTCCTTTACATTTGGGACAACATCCACAAGGATCGCATTTGCATTGAGTCGATTCTCCTTTGCATTTAGGACAACACTCACAAGGATCGCATTTGCATTGAGTCGATTCTCCTTTACATTTGGGACAACACTCACAAGTATCGCATTTGCATTGAGCCGATTCTCCTTTACATTTAGGACAACACTCACAAGGATCGCATTTGCATTGAGTCGATTCTCCTTTACATTTGGGACAACATTCACAAGAATCGCATTTGCATTGAGTCGATTCTCCTTTGCATTTGGGACAACACTCACAAGGATCGCATTTGCATTGAGTCGATTCTCCTTTACATTTAGGACAACACTCACAAGTATCGCATTTGCATTGA
>JAYMFX010031785.1:0-15172 GCA_036784945.1 Monocelis spectator
GCTAATTTTATTACGATCGGAGAGTCAGTCATCCCGTCATACTATATAATAATAGGTATAGTTCGCAGGCATCCCTGTTACAATGAACTAAACCTATTTAATATCCGCTTCTTCCGTCTAATATATAGAGAGGTAATCAAATACTCAAAAGTTTATTCTATAGTTGATTATATGATGACTTTTTTAAAATCTACATAAATGATATCGTTTTTTATATGATATCCACCGCCGATAGCAACATTGAAACCATTTTTGTTATACTATTTAATGTATTACTTCCGCGTAGTATACTAATAAATGGCAGTCAACATACTGTGAATATCGTAGCTTATTAATAACCTCTCACACTGAAATATGGTAATAAGTTAAAAACGCTACATTTCGAATGACATAGATTGATGCTATTCTAACAGAATTAAGCAAGGTCTACCGATACATAATGCCTACAAAACAAGCGATATTTCTGTCATAGTAACGCTCTATCGATCATATTGTTACAGTAAATATAATTTCAAATATTTTCTATTATAGACATCTCATGCTAAACTGCTGCAACAACAGAACAGAACAGAAACTATCCGCAATGTGAACAGCACGAACGAAGTGAAATATACTTAGGAGCGCGGAATAGAACTTGACAAAACAACCGAATAATTGAGGGAAGATTAAATGACAGACATAACTGCGATAAAGAGTTCGTCTATGAGAATTGAATCTCTATATAGTTGAAAGGATATAAAATCTAACTGGAATTCAAATTCAAACAACAGGAGGCTATCATTCAGAGATGAAGTCTCAAAACAAAACAATTATAAAAAATAGACGAGAATTTCAGCACCATGCTAGGTGTATAGGATGCGCAGTAAACCTCAAAATAATTTAACATAAATCTTCACTTTGCATTGGGATACAAATAATTGCTTGTTATCATTATATATCCCATAATATTGTTTTGTTCAGAACAAATAAATAACATATTATAGCTGTCACCAAATCACATCGAATATTTTCTCTTAAAGAATAGCAATCAAATTATGGCTAGTAAAAATGATTGGATTTCTGTCAGGAATGAAATATCAACTAAATAATCAATCTTTATCATTATCTAAAAACAATAGAGACAATTATTACATCACGCATATTTAAATATTGTCAGGTGATTTGTATATGATGAGCAACTTTCTGGAGTTATGGCGCGATTCTCTAGAAATTGAATGGTAGGGTATACCAGCAGAGCTAGTTATAGTCACTGACAATAGCCTCCATTGTCTACTGTGTATGTAGCATCCTTCATTTATCTCCAAAACAGAGCAGTTCTATCTCTATTCAATGCACACACTGCTCTATGTTCTGTGGCAGAATAGAATAATACTTACAGAACACAATGTATTGAACAATGCCTGCCAGTACCAAATATTACACGCGGAGCACCCCTAACATACTTTTAGTTATTAGAGTGTCTATCTTCTGAGATTGATGATCATGTTGATGAAAACGACGACAGAGAATTGTGAAAACAGCGCGCAACAAAGCTATTACCAATTCAAAATCAACTGAAGTATTATTCAGTCGGTTAACTCTGAGAGAGCAATAAATAATGTTTACAATCCTTCTCATGCTTTCAGTCGAGGCGGTCTAATTCCAAGTATATCTATCTACTTTACTCACAAAAGATTTATGCTATAAAAATAGCTGCCAGTATATAATGGTAATGGTTTATCTGTGAGACATGACATCATAGATGCAATCAGTAAAGCAATATAATCGTTGCTGAATATTGTTGTTTGGGGTATTTCTCATATGAGAATGATTATAATATCAATCAATATCAGGAGGGGTCTGCTGATTTTTGATCTTATCTCTTTATAAATTTAAATCGCATTATCTCTCTAGTATAGTCAGTAAACAAAGATTATTTAACAATTATGAATTGTGTGACAAACTAATAGAATCGCAATCATCATCCAACTTTAATAGAATCTAAATATCAAAAACGTTTATCGCATAGACAAATGTATGGTTAGCACATGAGATCTTAAATCTTCGTGATCAATATATTAGTTAGTGAACACACTGGAAAGAGCAGGTGTTCAACAAATGTTCTTAATTGTTCGTATAAATTCGAATAATTAAATCACATGAAGCTAAGGAGTGATCCAACATATCAGTGAACAAATCAAAATAAAGTGCATCTTCTGTATTTAACCATTATACCTACATATATATTACGCTCTCTCTTGTGAATAGATATCCTCGTATTGAAAAGTGTGACTTTTAAGATTTCGGTTCACTCGATCGCAGATTTACACCGAGAATGACTATTATAAGAAAGAGTAATTATACGCAGAAATAATGTCACGTCAGGTTCCATAATTTGATTAGCTGTCAAAATATGAGAATATCTCTTTATCTTTCAACCAATAAGACGTTCTCTGAATTGCTATTAGTTGATAACCTACTGTCTAAATGTTGATACTAAGAAAATGTAAGACACAATTTGAAAAAAACTGAAATAGGTTAATGTTTTAAAATTATTTTATTCTTTATTGATTGAACTTTGATGAAGAATGTCTTGAGAGAATACTTGCGATAATTGGAAGCAACAGATTTATCAATTAGTATCTATATAAATTATAGAAAGCTTTATAACCAACCTATGGACATACTTCATTACTGCGTGAATAACAGTGTAATAGAATTCTATACAATATATAGAAATAAATAGAATATGTGAATAGGATAACTGGACTGTCTGATTGACGGGACGATTACAATTTATTGACATAGCTGAGGAAGACATGCCGATATCGATACATGCAAACTTTGTCCATTCCATCTATAAAATGTTAGGTACAAACTAATGGTATACTAACGCGCGGTTAAGACTAATTTTAGACACTGCAGATTATATAGTGAGAATGATAAAATTCACATTGCCTGGCAGAATATGGGCAGATAGCAAGGCGATAAATAAACCAATGATGAATTAATTCATCAACAGTTCTGTCATACCAAACTAACTGCATACCTATAACTTTATATTTATCAGTTTAGGTCATTGACAATTAAGAGAATAGTTTGCCTTATTTACATAATTCAAAAGTAAACATATACATTGCTACAGTATTGATCTTCCAGTCATATGAATATAATTTCTCGCGGACACATACTTTCCATGGTAAATTAGTTTTAAAAGTCCCATCTCAATAGAATAGCCCTCCTTTAGATCGAGTTAGCTTTCAGGTATGAGGTATGAACTATAGCTTTACCTCTATAGTATATGTGATTGGACAATGCTACTTTTATATCGAGTAGGCTTTGCATCGAGGATTTGTATTGGCTTATATGGGCAAAGCTAACTCGATCTAAAAGTAGCCTCATCTAATCACATACTAAAGGCAAAGCTAACTCGATGCTGCAGACTGCCATGCTTCTAATTGTTCCCTTATAATTCAATATTACATCTCTATGGTATAGCCTATAAACCTTAGGGGGTTTTAGGGGGCAATAAAAGAACGGAACCTTGTTCGTTCGTAAGTAGCGATCAACACTTTCGTAAATACAGTTCTTGAAAAAACGAAGCTCCGTTCTTTTACCGATTTTATACTCCGTTTGTTTAAATGAAAGAACGAGAGAAAAGGTTCGTTACTATTGTGATTATTTACAATTGCTCGCACAATTCAAAAATTATGCTATTTCATTTTGATATTGAAAGACTCAGTTTTTGCTTCAATGCAAATGCGCTCCTCTATTTGACACAATGTAAATAGTTAATTATTATATACCTATTTGTATTTCTAAACATGAATAGATTCAATTTTTAGCATCATTAAAATCTAAATTGCCAAAGTCATCAGCCAGGAATGACTTTTTCATAAAGTATATGGCGCTTGAAAGAGAAAAAATTGAAGAGAGTAAAAGAAATTCTTCAAATTGGAAGGGATATTTTATAGATGTTGCTAAGATAGACAAGTTGCTAATTTTTTTAATATGTTAATGCATTATTTGTTATTCAATAAATATTAGTAAGACATTTTCTTTCTTATTAATTATTTCAGGCCGCCTAATTAATTTTATATGTCCTATATAGTTTAACATATTAAAAAGAATAATACAAATTAATAATAGCATGAAAACATATACATTTCCTAGGGCCGAATTCCCAAACGCGTGTTAATAACACTGAGTAGTCTTAACACGCGTTTGGGAATACGGCCCCATAAGATTAAAAAAATACCATTTCCCTCGGTATTTGTTTTCGAATGAAAGAACGTTTTTTTAATAACGTCACGTGATCGTTTGTTCTTTAAAAAACGAAGGGAAATTATAAGAACAAAACGAAATAGCATTCTTTTATTTACGAAAACCCCCTTAATATTCTCTCAATAATAATTAATTAATTGATAAGATCGTGGCTAAAATTCGCAGCGAAGTCTATAATATAGCGTGAACCTTAATTACACCACCTTCAAAATCGAATAATTAATAGAATCACTCTTCAATTATTAGTTTTCAATCAAGAGAGTTGTGGAAAATCGATTTCATTGTTTGTCTTATTATGGGGGTTATCTTTCGAATTTGTGTGAATTTAAAATGTGTGAGCAACAGCACCCATTCATTCATTCGAATAAATAGACCAAATAATGAAAGGAAGGGGCTCATATTGATGTTGACTGAAAGCGATATGGCAAGTCAACATGTAAACAATTCGCTTTGTTTACAATAACAGAGCAAACATAAACTCTTGTTAATTTGAAAATGGTATGAATATCAACTTAAGCTTATGGTTGTTGCGTTAATTAATGAAAATGGAAATAATTGATAATCCTTTTAGTTGAGTAAAGTTTCCCATAAAATTAAATTATGCGTATGGATTAGAAAAATAAAAATAAATCAATCCTATTAACAAATCGATCGCTTTCGACTTTTCAAATATGACAGACAGATATGATAACTTACAGTCGTCTCAAACTTTTTGAACCAATTGACAGCTGGTGTATCGCACATGTTAGCATCAGCGTGGCAACACGATTTAGGAGGGCTGGGAATAGGATTCTTTAAGCTTATGTAATTCAATGAACCGGTTCGACCGCAACATTTCAGCTAAAATAATAATAATAAGTCACACAATCATTAATTAACAATTTGCGTTTGTACATTGTTTGCACACTCACCATGATCTGAACAGCATCAATGAATTTGGGACCATCATCCTCTTTTGATTTCATCTTGTCTTCAACACCCTTATCT
Organism: Monocelis spectator; assembly: GCA_036784945.1. Lineage (NCBI taxonomy): Eukaryota > Metazoa > Platyhelminthes > Proseriata > Monocelididae > Monocelis > Monocelis spectator. The sequence continues at coordinate 5,251 of JAYMFX010031785.1, forward strand.
AAAACAGCTTCGGCTCTTTTTTTCATCTAAATTTCATTTAAAAATAAATATTCTGAACAATTCTTCTCATTCATAAATCAAAATAAAACAATTATTTGATCCGAATAATTTCATTCTTTGATTCAAATCGAATAAATAATCGCTAATAAAAAAATAAAGTTGATAGTTTCATAACATTACCCCCTAAAACGTCAATTAGTGAAGTCGAAACAAAAAAATCCAAGTCAGGAGAAATGAAAGTTATAAAATAGATTTTATAGATACTAAATGATTTTGAAGAAGTTTGACTTGCCTTTGTCAGCCTTTTTGAAGAGATTTTGATGATTAAATATTGCTTGCATTGCTTATAGACCTACTATCTAATAAGAAGATAAACTCCTCAATTTTGATTTATATATAAATTATTATTTTTAACATTGCAACCAATTCATTTTTCTCATAAAATGACAAAAATCAGATTTATTGCATTGAAAGTAGAAGACTTAAAATAAATTCTTGACAGTTTATTTCAAAGCTTCTCTATTTTGAAGATTAAACTGTAAATCTAGCTTCTAATTTCAATTAACGAAGTTAGAATAAAATTTATGAGGTCATTTGAAAAGACTTTTCATAACTATGCAATAACTAAATGAATCGATCACAATCTACATACTTAACTGAATCAACTGAAAGCGCTTGAATCAACAAACCGCTCACTTAAGTTCTCTTACAGCATGACAACGAGAGAGAAATATTTCTCCGAAACAGATTAGTTAGACAACAAGCATTCTTAATTAGATTGATGTTAACTTAAAAAAACATAGATAATAAAATAATTATCACAAATAGCAACAGAAGATTTTGACGCCAAGTAATTTTTTTGAACAAATAATCTTGCAGGTGTGGATAATGCTAAAAGGCATGCGAAAATAGTTTTAACCTTAACTATGGTCGGACGCTTAAGCTCTGTAAGACTAAAATAGTTTTATTTTAAATAAGAAACATGATATCCAACTGGTTAGTAAACTTACCTCCTCCCTATTCATGAAGCCATAAGCTGCACCACCAATCTCTGCAAGAACAATTAACAGAAGAATAGCAAAGTAGGTTCCCAAAAGGCATGATGAATTGTGATAGGCACCACAGCAACCACAAATACCAATGATAACTGTCAAGCCACCAATTGCCATTAATGCAAATAATGCAATAGACAATTCATTCAATTCTTTATTTGCACTGGAGGCAAATGAACTGAAGTAGAAATAAAGAGATATCCCCAGCAATCCCAATCCACAAATCTATAAAGATTAAAAGTAAAATTAATGGTAAAGTTGAAGTCATTGATTGCAGTTACCAAGAATTATATGAATAAGTAGCAGATTTCAAAACATGTACTTGCTAGGATTTGAAAGCAATGGAGGAAAAAATTTCATACAAAGAAATTGGTTTTCAAATAATGCATCAATAAAAATATAAATCTTAAACTTTGAAATATAATTATATAAAAAAATTATTAAGTAATTTCATAAATCAGTTTTAAATTATAGCATATGAATTAAACACTAACTTCAATAAATCCATTTAAATAACATTCAAAGTAATTTCATATATAAAAATTGGCTTTATTATCATATTGCTACATGAAATATATACTGTATTCTCTCTATTAGAACCTGATTCAAAAAATTAAATTAAATAGACCAGTGAAAGCTATAAACAATAGAATCTATATGTCTAAAGAATATGTGAGTAGAATTTAAATTAAGTATAATTATTTACCTATATAAACTTATACATTAATAGGTATTGCTTATTTGTATAAATAATTGTGTAATTTATTTTAATATAGGTAGTTCCACAATTATATTAAACTTTATTATAGAATTGCTTAAGCTCTATTAGAAGAAATATCATTTTATGCATAAAGTTACAAAATCAATCAAATACACTCTACAAATTCCTTTGCTAAGAGACTAAAATGATTCATATATAATAATCCAAACTTTATTTTCCGAATTTTGATTTAGACTTGGGTTGGTTGCAATATGTTGATAATAAATATAATTTGTCTATCCTAACTTATTTACCTGACAATCAGGAAATACTTAAACAACAGAAGTAAAGCGGAATGTTGTTTTGACGAGTCGGCTTATATATTTCAATGTATTTTAGCGCTATTTGTCTCTGGGTAACAAGTAATTTTTTATTAAATATATTATGAGTGTTATGAATATTATTATTATTAAATATATTATTACAGGAATGTGGAATGTATGGTATCTTAATAGTAATATTTATTTATTAACCACTGAAACGTTATCAAAATTATTGATATAATGAAAATAATGAACTTTAGTTAAAGTTTTAATAACAATTTTTTTATGTTTACTAATTATTACATTCTGATTCAATACAAATACACAATTTCATATTTAAAGGAATTTGAAAATTGTCTATTTATGAGTGATAACGAGATGATAACTAAATGTTCAAAAAGTGGTACCCATTCATGATTTAACTAAATTTATTGTAAGTAATTTTATGTAAACATTTTAAGGCCAATATAAAATAATTTATAATTTATAAACAATCAAATTTACTTGGCTTGCTTTCAATAGTTTTTGAAACTGAAGATATTACAGAATATGGACCTGACTCCAAACAAGGCTAGGATATCAATTATTATAATCTGCATTTATCTTTGCTATCTGTTCAGCCAATATCTTGTCATTTTTGGTTGTTGGCTAATTTAAATTTCAATGAAATATATTTTGTCTAATATTAATATTGATTTAAGTAATTACTATTAATTATATGTGGGAACCCAATTGATAATTTGGTGTGATCAACTGTTACTTTGATACTTCTTGTCAGCTTGTTATAATACTTCATTTAGAATTTGACTTTTTTACATATTATAAATCTAAAATCAAGCAAGCATACCCTGATTTATGACATCAATATATAAGATATTTTTAAACTAGTTATAACCATTAAATAATTTGTCTAACAATCCGAGTTGGATCACTAATCAACATTTCCATACAGTAAATTTTTTATTAATAAAAATTCAAATAAATGTGCAATATGTGCAATGGATTATAAATATATAAATTTTTATTGCTTAAAATCAGCATAGGTAATTGATGCTATTATTAAAATACTTGCATTTAGACTATTCGATCTGGACTATAAGTATGCAATTAAAATGTTATAAGTATCTTATTGATGTAAGTTGAAAATTAATTTGGCTTACTTTTATTATATCATTATAATGAATCGTTTGTTTTGCAATTATTATTAGGTAGTTATTATATGAATGTGAGTTCTACATTTTTAAGTTTTGGATATGCTAAGATTCTCTATAAAAATATATACAATATAAGATAACATAATTTATGGATTTAATTAAATTCAATTAATTTTAAAGGTTATAGGAAAAGTTATTATGTTACTTTATTTATAATAGTTTTCATTTAAATGCATCATTTTTTATCTTTATATATGTGTTGGCTACTGCAATTCAAACTATGAATCATCAGAAAAAGATTATATTAGTTTATTCTTTCCCTGTAGAACCTATAAGAAGAAAAGCCTGGTTGAAAGCATTGCCTAATGTTGTTCAAATAACAAAGCAAACATGTATATGCAAAATTCATTAGCCAAGAGATACTCCAACCCATTAGGCTTTTAGATCTAAACATATGTGAGTAAATTTTATTGATTATATTTCATTAGATATTACTTGAATATTTCAATTTTAAAATAACCTGTTTATGATGATTATATTAATTTCTTTTGGATTGTTGTAACAGCTGGTCCTTTAAAACTGTCACCACAATTCAGTAAAATTTGTATGTTGTATGTAACTAGCATAATCAGTTTATTTTGAATGGCCATTTATCTTAAAATATTCATTACTCATATTAAAGTGATCCCATTGATCCACCTTCAATATTTCCTGGCTATCCTGATTCTGTTACCTATAAAGAAATGCTCCACCCAGAAATGTTGACAAGCGCAAACTGTCTTAGAGCTGCTCAGAAGGATGAAATAGAAGATTTCAATATAAAGGATGCTTATGCTCATGTCAAGCTAAGGGACCCTAATCCTTGGCTGCTAAAGTCTCTAATATGTCTTGGAGGAAAAGGCTTTTCCAGGTTTCAATCATTGACATCAGAAACCACAGCTGCAGTTTCATCCACTCTATATGGACTCGTAAAGACACTGAATTCTCATGCTCTGCTGCTTCAAAATCTCTAGCAAACTCAAGAGATTCAAAAGCTAATTGATTTTCTGATTTATAAATATTCTTCTTTGGCAAAGTACATACATATATTTACTTAATGGAAGATTCTCACATTTTTTATCAAAGATCAAATTTCAATTCAATAAAAAATATGCTTAAAAATAGTGAGAATATTTTAAAAAATAGTTTAGGCTGACTTGTCAAAATGATTAAGACTTCCCTTTTGTCCCGGATATTGTAGTAGTCCCTGCTGACAATATTTTATAAAGCTATAATTTATTATATTCTTAAAATTGAAAGAATCAAATAATTTGTTTGATATATAACATTTGCAAAGTTAAATAATATTTACCAAATTTCCAAAATGAAATTTATAAGACTTTGTAATTTTGAAAATAAAGTTCTAAATAATTATGACTATAGTATAAATTTTTGCTTATAGTTAATAAAATTCACTGAAATAGATTAAACAATTATATTACTATCTCATTTTGCATTTTTTGCATGACTTTAAAAGGAAATTTAGTTTCAACTTAGTCATCTTTTATTAGAAATTTTAATTGATTATTTACAGTCAATAATAATAATAATATGTTTAATATTATTGAAATTATGTTTTATAAAATATTTTTTATATTTCTTTAAAATGTGAATTTATTGTACCATGTAGTAAATCAAGCTTTTTATCTTTGAAAATTGATATCCAATTTGTCATGAACTGTCAAGAATATATTTCAGAATGATCATTATAAAAAATATATTTACCACGAAAAGGAAATTGAATATTATCATTAATATTCTCAGACATTCGTAACAGCCCTTTCCGCACATATTTTAATACTTTTTAAAATCTAAACAGTTTCAAAAAAATAAACAAGAATTTCAAACTCTTAAACTCTAAAATAAATCATTATTAGCCAGATTAAACAAATATTTAAAAATAAAAACCAGACTAAAATCAGAGACCAAAATGAAGATAAAAAGGAAGCAAAAATATCATTAGCAACAAAGTAGATAAATGGATAGACGCTTCAAATTAGAATTAGTTCTTCCACATATAAGTCCAATAATAAAAATTATCATAAGCAACTTAATGCAATTTTGTGTTGCACAGAGTGCAGAACACCAAAAATAACTGAACTGCCTCCAAGAAATTCTCCCACAAGAATCTCATGATAACACAATTACCAATTGGTCACCTCTTTGTAGACAGCAATTAATATCTGATTCATCTGATAATATTTTTACCACACTATAATTATATAAGTACCTACGTAGGTACTTATATATAGTCACTGTGGTATGTAAGTAGTTAAAAAGAAGAGGTATCTCTTCTTTTTACGATGTTTATCTTAATAGTTCGTAAGACAGACCCCCCAAATATAGGTTTTGAGGGAAATATAAGTGCCATTAAACCTTTTGCCAAAATATTGATAAACCCTGATAGCAATCTAAATATTGGAGCTCGTAGTATAATTTAATTATCGGAATTAATTGAATGTTGGTACCAAAGATAATAGATTAGGCTCTTAATCTAATATCTTTGATTGGTACAGTACACCATACCTACGTTATCATTTAATAATAATAATAATAAGCGCAGAGACTACTAGAATATAGTTTATCGGGACTCCAAATTATATTATGTAATTGTTTCTTATATATTAATATTAATGCAGTGTTTTTTTTAAGAATTCATTCGCACTGGCAAATCTGTATACCACTGTGACAAACGAAAAAGTAGACATAAAAAATTATTTAACTTATGTAATCCCGCACCGGTAGTTTATAATTTTGCACTGGCAATTTGCCGGTACCATGAGCCTTAAAAAACACTGATTAATGCATGGAGAATGGAATTTTGAATTACAGTTTTTGAAATCATGGTACTTGATGATACATTATATACTTGAATCAAGCAATCCAACTTCACCCGAAGCAGCTCCCTTGTATTATGTTTGTGGATATATTGCATTTAAAAAGAACATTATCCATCGATATTGAACAAATTCCATTATCATTAAGGAAGTATCCTTAATGATTAATATCCTTATGTTAAAGTGAGTATTTGTAATAAAAAGGCGCTCAGTTTTTGCGTTGTTGAGTGGATACTTTAGAGATTCATGAGTTTTTAATTGATTAAATACTATTATATTACTCCATATCTATGTTGCAATGTTAATTTCCATGAAATTATTTCTGATATTTCGTAATTTAATGTATTGACCCAAATTATCTGGTCAATATCGCTGACTTTTGCTATATTATACAGTTATTCATATCATTTGATGAATAACTTTATTATATTTCGACATATCTATGTAAATCTTTGGATTTTGCTGAATCACGAAAAAGCGGACTATAACACTGATCGTAATAATTAGTAATATAGCGAAAGTCAGCGATATTGACCAGATAATTTGGGTCAATACATTAATAGAAACATTAATTACATCAAATGATATGAATAACACTGTATATGATTGAGCTTCAAGATTGAAAAGAAAAAGGTTTCCTTTACGTTGTATAATCTTTATAGGTATTTGTTGATTGTCCGGTTACCACATACATCTAAATTGGATTGCAACTGGACATTATCCTTAAAAATAGAAAAATTAAGGCTATTATTCCAAGTAAATTTCTTAACAATTAAGAATAAGATAACATTTATTGGCCAAAAAAGTATTTATAGTTCAGTTAAGTTATATTTGGAATTATATAATAAACTCCAACAAAAATGTTGTCCTTAGGTCAGCATCCTATAATTCAATATGAAAATTTATTCGAAATACAAATGAACCAATCAAATTCGAGTGGTTCATTCTGTATTTTTGAATCATAATGATTGAATCCACAATTCAGTCAACTACAATCCACAATAACAAACACAAAAATGAGAATGAGGAATTTAGAGGAATATTTGCGGCTTATCGTTATGGTTTTCTGTTTCTATTCTGCGCCCACATTAGGAAATGCTCAGTGGTGGTGAGATATGCGAATTATTTATAATTTATGAAAACTATATACATATGTACCCACAATATCACCACTTCTTGATCGTATAGATATAATCTGGATAGTTTTTCGAATATTTTCAGAAATAGTTCATGGTTTTGTTCTATAATTTATCACTGAGTCTGTCACATCTTTTCTCAATTTTTGTAAATTAAAATAGATATTAGGTATATAAAATATTTTAATTTCTATATTTTATCCAAGCTAATAGAAACATTAATTACATATTATAATCTATTATGTAGATAATTATAATACTTTTTGTAGGTATATTCCAATTAAGCATATATCAACACAATCATCATAAACCACAGTATTTATTTTGAAAAGTGATTTTGAAAGATATCTTTTGAAATATATGCATGCATATTTTGTGTTACAGATAAGTGAATTTGTTGAAAAATTTGTTTTGTTGGCAGGAACACGTGTATTAGCCCTATATATATGTGAATATTAATATTAAAATTTCTGATCATATTAGAGTGAACTGTCCTCTTAGGAATATATTAGGAAAATTAGGTAATGGCTAATGAGCGCGTCCTTACTCCTTTTATAAATATCACTGGTGGAGATGGAATATTATTAACACGGTTATCGATTTACGATATCATTTTGTTTTAATAATTCTTTTAATACAAATTCAAATTCTTGTTCTGAACATTTAAATTAATTAGTTTTAATTTATTAATTTTTTTCAGGACATGAATTATTATTAGAGCAACTCCACAGTGACAGATTGTCTTTCAAAATATTATTAATCTAAAAAATATAGATCGTTTTATTTATTTTTATTTGTAAGCGTAATTTCATTGTTTGGAACCAGATAATTAATTGAATTCGCGGTGTATATTTAAAAAAAACAATAATGACAATATGAACAACCGCATTGACAATCCAAATGCATCTTGTTCGAATTTCATTTGATACTTTGGTGTATATATATTTGAGGTAACAACGGATATTTGAAATATTTGAAATTTCGAATTCGAAAAATTGGAAGTTTACTTGAATTTAACTGAGTCAATGATGAGTTCAGATGCATAATATATAAATAAGAATAGTCTTTTTGTTATGAGTATTTATTAACAGTGATCACGGTTAGATAATATACAATAGATGAATATAGACAACATTCAATAACATATAGACAACATAGAACATAAGGGAGAATATGTATGTGTATAACCCTCTATCTCCACCCAAGTTTTTGACATCTAAATAATAGGGGTTTTACCATAATGAGCGATCGAGGATTGCATATATTAAAAACGTATATAAATATGGAAAACACACGAAGGATGATTATAAAAACTGAATAATCCAAACTGTTATTGAATAAGTCGTATAAGAAAAGTCACGTAGTCTGAATGCCATTTCGGGCGGTTGATAGTTCTCGATGAGCGTCGTGCTGGGGTCGTCTCTTTTGCCTCAGTTTCATAGCCAATCGAGCGTCTCTCATTGTATTCATCAGGTTTGTTGGTAGTTTCGTGAGATTCCATGTTGGTAACTGGATTGGAGCATGTATCAATTAATACAGGCTCCAATCCAGTTACCACCTGAATGATACACCTGAATCCTGACACCTGATTGACAAGCCCGAACCATGAGCGTACGTCTGTTATGTTCTTGGGAGTGGGGAACTCCCGAATTGCTTGGAAGGACTTCGAGCAAGGGCGTACATTATTGAGGGAGATTTCGAATCCTGCGAATTCAACCACGTCCTGACCTAAAACAAATTTGTCTAGGTTTAAAGTAATTCCGTGGCGTCCACAAATGTCAAGCCATTCAGTGACTTGGAAAAATGATTCTTCGTTGGTATCTGACCATAAGAGAACGTCATTTATGCATTTCGTGTTGTTTCGCATGTCGGATACGATTTCGTCATATCGTCTGGTATATCCGTCACCGGATGCTATGTAACCTTGAGGTGCGGTTTTGTAACGGTAGTGGCCCCAAGGGGTGATTAAGGTTGTATAATGGCGTGTCTTCGGTGTGTAAAGGAACGCTGTGGTACCCATTCCAAGCGTCTAGTACAGATTTATTCTTTCCGTGTGGTACTGAACGAGCTTGATGAAAAGGTGATGGAGTGTGATGGGTCTCCCGCGTAGAGTAGATGTTCAGTGGTTGGAGGTCTACGGTGCGGCGGGGCTTCCCATCTTTCTTTGCACAGATCATTCTGTGACACCCTGTGACGGGTTCACCGATAGGTACTTGCTCTAAGACTCCTAAATTTTTATCTTGGTCGATTCCAGCTTTTACTTCCTCTTTCCAATGGAGTGGTACTGGTCTGTGGTGAGCAACAGGGGAAGCATTAGGATCTATCATCAATCTCGTAGAGTGTGTGTCTAAGAGACGTGATGCTGATCGTCTGCCTGCCTCCTTAGCTCTTATGAAAAGGGCTATTTCTTCAGCGTTCATGTCCTGGTTTTTATCGCCGAGGAGGTCTAATTGTATTCCTCTTGCCAGAACATCTCGTAGCATGCGCTCAGTGTAATTGAAATGTGTGTCGCAATTGGGACATTGAGTGAGGAATTTGCAGATTCCTGCTTGGTCGCAGAGTCTGGCGCAAAAGCTTCTAATTGGTTCATCGCCATCTTATGGAGAGTGACGCGTGCAACCATTGTATTTTCTTCACGGACAGCTAGCTTTTAATGGCAGTCAGGACATCGTTTTCAGGTT
>JAYMFX010032007.1:0-15165 GCA_036784945.1 Monocelis spectator
GCTTGGTAGGAACTTATCGATATCCAAATATCTACTAGCAAGAGTCGTTACTCTATGTATACTTATTACTCTATGGTCCAGAATATGTTTATGTCATTGTAATGTAATCAGTATTTGTCGTTAATAGATTATTTTAATTGTTGCATTCCGGTCTCTGAATCTCGAGTATTTACTATAAAGTACACAATAAGTTTTATGCAGTGAATTTTTACTGATTCTTAACAATATGAAAATATCGATTATCATTTAATTGAATTTTTCAATCTTTTGTTCGTTTCTTGTAGAATCTATTGTGTCGCATTTAGGTACTCTAGGGCATAACTCTACGACACAACACTACCTATTTATTTGCGTAATTCGCCAAGTTACAAATGCAGGGATTAGAAAATAGAAAAACTCTTTTTGTGACTATAAACATATTTTGGAATCCTGAATTCTTTTTATTAAACTGAACGTATTTACACTCAAAACATTGACCCTTTCAGATTTAAAATATCCAGAAAATACGGAACATTCTTATCCCTATATACAGGTTTAAATTTATTCAGATTTTACATCAAAACATTTATAAACCTTTCTCTTCATGTTGACGAATTATTTTTTATTATATTTTCATGTTTTATTAAATAAACGTTTTCTTATAGTACAAAATTGCAAAGTTGAAATGAAAATCCTCGATAATACATATTATAATGTTTATGTATTTGATGAAGATGTATAAAATCATGTTATGTATAAATCAATACATTAATAATCTCATTCGATCTGATCAACAGAGACACACGTCATATAATCATCGTATATAGTAGATAATAATATTAAAGCAAATGATGTTGAATAGAAACTAACATTTACAAATCGTTTGTTTAATTGAGAAGACTATAGGACCTACGTCATATCCCACACGACACAGAGCACAGATAAAATCAGAAATAAGCATCCAATAGCATAGAAATCTTTTATTCTGTCTGAGTGCCAATATTGATTGAACTTCTTAATACTTCGGAGTTATAAAGAAGATGTTACCTATATTTTGACCTACATATATATCAGGATTCACATTAACGCACGAAACGAAAGCAAAGCCCAGAGCTATAATAGCTCTAGCACGCACAGCTTGTTCTGCCGCTGTTTGCTTTGTGAGGCAGTTACTGTACAGACCGCTCCAATCACATTCATTATTGGTGTTTAACCAATAATAGGCTTCGAAGCAATCATAATCATAGAGATGTACCTAATGAATACAAGCTGATATTCTATAGAGTGCTCATCTAATTTTCATATTGAGGGGACAATTAGAAACATGGCAGCTGCAGGCGAGAGTTATAATCGCGAGTTTCATTCGTGATTAGAAGTCAGGTATTAATACTTAGTTAGCGAATCACAGTTGAGTATTCGTTGATGCTTTCGCTGCAGAATTTGATTTTTAATTTGTCTCCACAATCTCATTTAGACTGCCACTCTCTATGACACAATCAATAAACTATGAGGGCGCTCATAGCTGTTGGAGGCATAGAAATAGATAATACCTATATAGTACCTCCTGGCTACAGAGGCGGCTAGCAGCAAGTTATTTGCGTTAATGTGAATCCACTTTGATCGATATTACGCATCACAGATTATATGATCTAATAATCGATACTGGAACTTGATAAAGTAGTGCATTAGAAAGTGATCATTGAGATATCTTATATAAACGAATGAAAAGCTAAGAGAAAAACACTGTTGCGATACAAAATAATGTTTAAACAATTAATAAAATTCATCAATTGTAAAATATAAAATGAGGAAGGTATATTCTTCATATATGCTGAGGTATACAGTGATAAACATTAATTAATAGAAAATATTGCTCTTAAACACTTTTCATCATAAAATACTTTTCATCAACTCATCAGTATAGTGAAACAATAATTAGCGAGCAAATTGTAAAATAATTAAGTTATAAAATTTAAAAAATCTAAAAAATCTGATCATTCCTGATCATAGACTTGAACAAGCTTGAATAAACAACTTGTCAACAACTATTCATTCCAAAATGTATTCTGCCTCTTCCTTGCTTTGTCTAGTGTTTCAGAAGCCAAAGACGAAGTGGATGCCAAAGATCTAATCGACCATGATAAATTGCTTCGTGGGCTGGAATTTTCCAACAATCCATTCAAGCGTAGATTTTCATGCCTCTTTGGGTCAGAAGAATCGCTATCTTCGAAAGCTTTTGGGATACTATTTCTGTTAGCCTGTGGCTTCAAAGAAGACTTACCTCGAGACATCTGAAATGAATTAATCAAACTATATAAATACGAGTTGCTAAATATAGTATATAGGGAATCCGTTTTCTCTTTCTCTCTCTCTCTAACTCGAATCTACTTGCTGTGTAGAGTGTTTGCAATTTCTAGTAGACAATCCTTTCTCTCTCTCTCTCTTTCTCGTTCTCTAACTTTAGTCTACTTGATGTGTATAGTGTTTGTATTTTCTAGTAGACCATCCTTTCTCTCTCTCTCTCTCTCTCGCCTCTCTCTCTCTCTAACTCGAGTCTACTTGCTGTGTATATTGTTTGTATTTTCTAGTAGACCATCCTTTCTCTCTCTCTCTCTCTCTCGTTCTCTAACTTTAGTCTACTTGCTGTGTATAGTGTTTGTATTTTCTAGTAGGTACTACGAAGACCTCTCTCGATATGATATTAATCCACGAAATAAAGTTTCGCGAATATTTAGAGACTGATATTCCCTGAAGAAAACAATTATTACAATTTCAAATTGTCTAAATAATTTAAGAGATCATATAACGATTAGAGAATTAATTTGAATATAAAATTACTTTGATTCTTATTTAAAAGAATTCCACAAAATGTATTAATAGAGGGGTACAATCTCGTGTATAATGTAGAAAATTATCTGTTTAAACTATAATGTTCAAATAGAATTCAAAATTCTATGCAATCTGACTTCTAATAAAAGATGGAATTGAGAAAAGAAAATTAATAAAATGATAAAAGGTTTTTCAAAATAATTTATTAAAGTAAAAATCATTAATCCTCTAAGATAAGAAACGTTTCTATGAATATTAAAAACTTGTGTTAGTTGGTAATAACTTAACTACCTATAGAAACCATGAATCAGATAATTCCATGGAATTAACGACTTCAAACAGATTAGAATGAGAATTTATTTAAAAAATAGAATTTTCGTATTCTCTCTATAATTTTTGAGAAGAAAAATATAAAAAATATGTAGATAGAATTTTAATTCTTCCACCAATTAATTATATTTACTTGAATGCATAGATAACGATTTTTATTTTATTCGGAGATCCATAGATATTATTCGCTTATTTCTATAAGCCAGAATGCATTGCCCCCTTCTATCTCGAAAGAAAACTGAAACACACAATATTTATTTTTTAAATCCTTTATGCTTCACCTCCTTGGGGCAATATAGTTTATGTGTCGCTGAAGAAAGAAAAAAGATGAAGAAGCTAATCAACCTTTATTCCCAAAATATCAAGTATTGATAAACACGAACTCTATATGACATTACAAAGAAATTCCAAAATATGCCGAGAGCATTATGTCGAAAAACGAAAATAATCCGCTAAAGTGAAGCCAGACGAAGAAACGAAAGAACAAGACAAAACTGGACTGAGATTGGTTGTCAAATAGAACTAAGAACTAATGTCTGTCGTTCATCCCAGCTGCAATTAAAGCATGAAATGATTGCATTTCCACTGAAATGAATGTCTTTGGCCAGGCATGGAAAGGAACACGAATGGGTTATGGTTTCTCTCTCTGAAATGATTGCCTTTCCACTGAAATGAATGTCTTTGGCCAGGCATGGAATGGACATGAATGGGTTATGGTTTCTCTCTCTGAAATGATTGCATTTCCACTGAAATGAATGTCTTTGGCCAGGCATGGAATGGACAGAAATGGGTTATGGTTGCTAAAATTCGTTCTATTTACTTTTTCCTGTGTGTAATATATCCGTATATTATAAGACAAGGGGTAGGTAAGTAACTTACCGTTTTAGAACGACTGCGAGAATTGATCGGAGTATCATGAGAAGCGCCTTCATCCAGAATATAATGAGGATCATAGGAGGGTTTGCCCGCACTGCCATCGAATAGGGATGCCTTCCTACTCATAGATTGAGAGTTTTGCATTTTCCGGCCCACCCCAGTTGTTTTATTGGAATTTAAAAGGCCGGTGTGTGAAGTAGTGCGACCATTTCTCTCTTTAATGGATTCTTTAAAAACTGGTGTGCTAGGTCGCTCCTCTTCAGAATCATCGTCCGACAATGTATGCGGTGTGACTGATCCGGATCGTTGAGCTGACTTTGAAAAGTCTCCATTCATCTTAATCGCATTTCTTGAAGATTCGGTGGACGGTGGATCCCAATAGCGATTATTTTGTGACATCAATTGAGCCGTGTGTTCTCGCGAGAAGTGAGTACCTCGCGCGCGAATTTTATACTGCTCAGCTTTCTTTCTTAGTTCACCGATCTGTTGGTACCAGTTGGAATTGTTTTCTTTATTTTCATATTTGTTTTCTTCGACTTCGTTTTTACGATGATGAATGTCTTCTGGTTGGAAATGATCTTTGAAACTGGCTCTGTATTCCGATAGACGTGTCTTCCTGGGGCCTAGCGGAAAAGACATTCTCTGCGGATTCAATGCAGTTGCCGGAGTGTACTCGTTTGATCCGATAACCAAGCGTGGCGGCGGGGACACGCTTCTCTCCTGTCTGCCAGCTGGATTGGCGGTTCTGCTGCGATAATGCTTCGATTTGGTCACTCTAGGTTCTGCATTTTGTTGAACTCCTTGACGCTTATATAATCCAGGCGATAAAGAGCGGGACCGAGGGATTGGCTGCGCTGAAAACTGACGTTGATACTCTGTCGTGCTCATCGGCCTAGCCAGATATTTTGGCTGATCCAAGTAGGAATTATTGATTGTGCTGCTGTTTTGAAATGGTTTTTCATAAAACGTTAACTTCTTATCATATTGTGTTTGATATTCTGACAATCGCTGAATTGGTTTGGGTCGATTTTCTGCCAGACCCAGTTCATAACGCTTAGCATAGTATTCATCCATTTCGTTAACATGTTCACCTTTGTTGCGCCTTCTGTATTGTTCGACGTCTTTTTTAAGTTCATTGTCTAGTCTATTTCTGTCACCCCGAATTTGACCATCTTTCATGTAATAATCAGCTGGTAGCCATTTTTGAGGCGATGGAGATCTCTTAGCACGATTTTTGGCTTTCATTTTCAATTCAGAATCATTTCGAATGCCTTGACTCCTATAATTTACATGCTCCTTAAGCCTTTCCTTTTTTCTGACTTGTGGCTGGCTATTATCTCGTCCATTCTCTGTTTTGGTTCGCTGATAGATATCATAATAAGAGGGATCATAGTTACCATAATTGTTCGATAAAACACCTTTTGTAGCAGAAGATCTTAATGCTTGCTCAAGGTTATAACTGTTTTTCGTTTGAACACCTTCATCTTTAATTCGAGCTGCTTGACTTTTGGATCGTCTGTTTGGCTTGTAATACTTTCCCCTTTGATTATGCGGGGGAGAAATTCTTCTTCGTCGTCGAGGATCAGCAGTAAAAGGTCTCTGTTGTTGTTTTTCGAGTCTGGGCGTTTCGGGTGTTGAAATCTAAGTGTAAAATATTTACATAGTTGTAATTTATTTTATAATATTTTTAAGGAGATTTGCTATTTTCTTATATTACAAATATCTCTTGAGTCAGAATTCATTTAACAGTTTTCCAGTATAAATAATAATTCATTGAACCCTCATAAGTAAATTGACTAACCTATCAATTTTAGAGATCTTTCTCATACAGCAAGAATATAAAATAAAACGAGAAAGTTCGAAATTAAATTCGTTCAGTTTTTTTAAAGTGAAATATTTTTAAATAAAGCTTTGGAATAAATTTATAGAATATTAAACAAAGAACAATAAAAAACGTCAACATTATTTAAGAATAGTATTTTCAACAACACATCAACTTACATTCATGAATAGAATATTTATGTCTAAAATAAAGTTGTTCATAATACTTTAAAACTTAGAAATGCAACTACATAGATGGTTCATTATTAATACAATTATTTGTATTTAAATAAGTTTCCAACATAGAAAATAAATCACCTATAGTTTATCATGAATGTGTTAATGTAATTAAACTTACTTCATCATATTGATAATTGTCCCCTCTGTTTCCCCTTAATTTGTGAGAAGGAGCAGTCATAGGGCGCCTTGGGTACTGTCTTTGAGGATTTCTATAGGGAACATTAGCTGAAAACCGTTCGTTTTTCTCTCCCAAAAGCATATATTCATCATCAGCTGGTGTTTCGCTGCTATCAAATCCAAGTTTGACATGATCACTTGTATATGGCGCATTGATACGTCTCTTTCTTTGAATTGGTGGTTCTTGAGCAATGTGCATCTTTTGAGACAATTTGCCAGCAAAATCAGAGTCTAATTTATCACCACTGTGATACATTCGTCTCGGATATAGTGCATATTTTCTGTCATATTCTGTGGAAAATCGTTCTATGGTTGAAGCCATAGTCTAATAAAACAATGTGATAATATATAGTGTACAAATAAAAATGAATGCAAATTTGAAATTTCTATTATGTACAGTTTAGTTAATTTAGCAAATTAAATTGTAAAAAGTAAAATGTTTTCATAGATTCTTTAACCCATCATGCACTTGAGTATAAAACCCTAATTTTATAATCCAATAATTCAAATCAGTGAGGTTTGTGCAGTACAAAAGATATATTTCTATACAAATTTTAGTAGTTGAATATACATAGATATTGAAACTTAAAGTAAAATGATAAATTTTATTTCATTGATTTTTAATATGCTGTAAAACAGGTAAAATTACATTGTTTGGTTATAAACTGGTCAAATTAAAATTAATGTACTTATTCATATGAGTGCAATATGGTATTTAATAGTTGAGATAGATAATGATAAAGGTAATACATTATATACTAATACAATTAAATGATTAAGCAATTATAAATCAAGAAATGAATTCATTAACTGTCATGTATTAATGAAATTCTTTTTATTTGTATCTAATTATAATTTTCATTTCATTTTATTATTCTTACTAAATACATACATACTTCAATATTCCATTGATAATAAGATTGGAGATAAATTTTATTGGTATTTTTATATTTGAACTGAATAATTAGCTTTCATTAATGATTAATGTATGATTTATCATACATACAGTGCTCTAGAATTCATATTATATTGATTTAAGTTATAGCTATCTACAGACAAAAAACTCTTAATATTGTCTTCAGTACCTAGGTAACTACTATTGCTATTTTTTTAATAAAATAATACAGTTATTAATAAATGATTAATGTTAAAAAAAGTATAATTATATCAAGAAAATTAACATGAAAATACAAAAACATATCATATTTTTCATATCAAACATATCATAATTTTCATTTATAAAAATTTCGTAAATAATACTAAACTTTGTTACTATGCAATATCTATGTCAACAATATTTTAAATATTTATTCTTGAAAAAGGAATCAAATTAAACAAAACATATCATAAATTCCATAATCCTAAATTTTAATTTAAAATTTCTATGACGAATATTTTACAGCTATTGTTTTTTAAATTACTAAAATACTTTAATCTCACTAAACATTTACTGTAATAGGTGTGAGATCTAATTATAGTTTATTTAGATTTAGAAATTATGTTTTTCATTAAATAATGAAATTCTAAAAAACTACTTTGTTTTAGCTTGTATAAATAATCAAAAGCAAATATATTGAAATTACACGAAAATATTTTTACTGTAAGCTGATTATAAACCATGCATTTATGAATATTATTACACTATACTATCCAGTAAAAATAAATAAAACAGGTAACGCACATTTAAAAATACTGATATTGTGTTGCTTTAAGGATTTTTTTAGATGTGGGATTTTACACTAGAATATAAAATGTGTATTATTTTATAATATGTATTAAGTATAGCTAGCAATGATGATCTTTGATCCAATCACAAATTAAATTGCATTTACTAGATTATTATTCACATAGCTCAATTCAATTGAATAGTGCCTAAGTGTTTAAAATGTAAATACCATCAAACCTCAATAATTTAGTTCCAGAACAGATTTTGGTAGAGATTCAGCAATACATAAAAGCCTGTGTTCAAACTGCAAGATCACTCATTCTTTACACACAATTAATACTATCTGTTGATAAGAAAGATGACAGGCCTGTAGCGTGGTTTCAATTGGTGGCGGTTTGTTTTCTAATAAAAGTGACTTTTAATTCAAAAATCAGAGTAAAATTGAGTAAAAACCAAGTTTATATACATTCAAAAAAATTTGGGCATGCTGTCTGGGTGACCTTTTCTCTACAGGTGGCGGTTTGTCCAAACCCCCCAACCTACGGGCCTGACTGGATGACCCCATTTTATTGGTCAATAAAATTAACATTTGTGAAGATGCCTCAGCCCAAGCAATTTAATATTGCTAATAAAGACCTTTAATTGATATAAAAGTTTTCACCAATATAACTTATTGTGTAAACAGTACACTTCATACCCTCACAAATAACTTAGTGCAGTATTGCATGCCCAACCAACTATACACATTAATTTGAGCTTGTAAACCCACTTTAAAAAAAATGTAAAACTTTTACCTATTTTATCCAGCTAGCTGGATATAAAAAATAAACAATGTAGATATTAGATAAAGATAAAAAGATGCTAGAACTTGTCCCACATAATGTCTATTCAGCTGAACCCTAAGCAGTCATAACATGGGATGTATTTAATTATGCAGTAAAATCTTCAATTTAAATATTTTACATACTTTGTAAAGTATCTATAAAGAAATACATAATCTGTGCATTAGATAGAATGATTAATAAGTATAATTTAAGATAATCTGCATTAGGGAATTAACTGAGAGATTTTAATGGACAATATTTATAGAGTACTTAAGTAATCAATAGTATATGGAGGTAAGGTAGGATAAGATAGGATACTAGACAAGATGAGGCCAATCATGAAAACTTAGATGAGAATAGAGCATAGATAGATACTAAACATTCCTTTGCTATTTTAGCTGGCAAGTTTTTAGCTATGATATCATTTTGTTTTAATACATCTTTTCATATATAATGCAAAGTCAATTTAACTTATCTTATTGTCATTTTGACCACAATTTAATATAACACAAACAGGAAAAACGTTAAATCAAATTTGATCAAGTAGATACCTATATTCTAAATATAACCTTATATTGAGGGTATTCTGTTATATTTAATTCTTACATTTTAGTCTATTAAATGTCTACATTTAGTCAAAACGTTTAGCAAATAATATTTTCTTATTTTGCCTTACAGACCTGGTTTGATTTCTTCACTGCTTCACTAAAAAATGGTAAGTTTTAATTGCTTTTATAAGTTCTAGTAATATATTCTGATGTTCCTAAATTCAGACTGTTTCATTTTGTGTTCATTTACCTATCATTTAAATGAGAATCTTTTACATTTTTGTCTAATTTTACTAATTGATAAAAAGGTTCATAGTAGCAATAAAAATTCTAAAGGAACTTTATAGAAATAAATGGAATTCATTTCATTTTTGTTGATTTATAATTTTAGTCCTATACTCTGAAAGGTTATAAGAAAAACAAATTATATGATCTATTTTTTACATTTAGTTTCATTGTTATAAATATTTGAATTTTAGGGAAAACAGAAGAAAACTAAGAAGTTTGCTGCAATGAAAAGGATGATTTCTTTAACTGACAGTAGAATGTGAGTATATCATAAAATCAATACGATACCTTCTACCGAATTAGTTTGATTATCTCCTCACAATTTTATTTAACTTGAAAATATTAAAGATAAACTATATTTTTAATTTTTAAGCAATTCTTTATTAAAATTATCGTTACTTGTAGCTTTAAGTATTTATTGTCCAAAGATGTGCTCGATTAATTACTATTGAAACAAAATCTCAAACTTTGCTAATTTTGTTTAGGAGGAAACGAAACGATCTCAGTTAATTACGCAGTAATCAGATTTCTAAGTACTGTAACAGCATGTTAATATGCTGTTTTTGTATTGCAAATTGTACATGATTAGATTGATATGTATTTTTTCCAATTAGACAAAAGAAAGATCGTGTTAAAAAGAAGAAAAAGAAATCTCAAGACAAGGATACATTAAGTGTTCGTACTAGAGAAGCTGTACCCTCTAATTTATTCTTGAATTTCAACATGAGTATCGGACCACCATATCACATTCTACTCGACACGAACTACATCAACTTCACAATCAAGAGAAAACTCGACTTATTTCAATCAATTATGGACTGCTTGTATGGTAAATGTAAGTTCAGCTACTTTTTCACGGCTGATAAGAAGGTCTTATTATTGTGTTGTGTTGTGTTCAAGCATTGCAATGAACTTGAATGGTTAGGTCTTCATAAAGGTCTTTATTATTATTATTATTCTCTTGTGCAGCTAAATAATGTGAAATGTGAAATTTATTTTTCTAGGCGTTTTATACGTCACTGACTGTGTCCTTGGTGAGATTGAGAAAATGAAAGAAAAATTCAGAGTTGCTCTTCGGTAAGTTTTATGTATTAAAAAAGCAATATATATTTCCTTATAGCTAGCAATAATTTGTTATGAAATGAAAACGGAAAATACATGTTTGAATAATTAATGAAATCATTCAAGCGATAGTTAGTATTGTCACGATGATACTCAATAAAAAATTTTTTGTTCTTTACTTTCTTATATTAGAATTATTCGTGATTCACGGATTCAACGGCTGAGTTGCCTACATAAAGGGACATATGCTGATGACTGTCTAGTTGAACGCGCGCGTGCACATAGATGTTATCTAGTGGCCACATGTGATAGAGATTTACGACGTCGGCTAAGAAAAATTGCTGGTGTGCCAATTCTTTATCTTCATGGACATCGTGTTACTGTTGAAAGAATGCCTGATGCTTTGGGTGCTCCCAAAGTATAATTATATTTGTTAAAATAAATCAGAATTTGTTGTACATAATTCAATAAAAATGTGTATATTTATTATTAATTTCAATTTCAACACCTTTTCAAATGTAAATAGCTATCTATCATAATAATTATTGGGAAGGAGAATTTATGCATATCATTCGGTAGAACTGATCAATTCTGTCTAATGGCGGATTATATCTATGTTATAGTTTTACCATTAGTGGCCCTTACGGCGTCGATATCCAGCTAGTGACTAATTTGTTCAGTTTCAAATCTTAAGAAAAAATTTCTTAGTTTGCAGTTCTACCCCTATAGCTTAAGGCATTTCCACAGAAAGTTAACTGCAGTTTCTTTATTTTATTGGAAATCATGCCTAAAGCTATGGGGGTAACATTGCCAACTATGTATTTGTTGATACTTCACTTATATCAATATAAGAAAATTTTTACCTTCATAATATTTAACTTGTAGGTCCAAATAATTCGTGAGTTTCGTTTTTAGAGGCAAGAAGCAAAATCTTCTATTTCATAAAAACGTTTTAACAATGTTTTACCCTATAGACTATATTTGGCAAATATACTTTCAGGTTTGACTTTTGACTATTTGTTTAGTTATATCAATCGTTATTTATTTACAGGTATCCATGTAATCAAAACTTTTAAAAATTGTGAATGTTTTTCTCTGAAGTAATTTATTTTTCGTTTTGTAGAAGATATTTGTATCATTATCATTTTACAATTCATTATTCCTTAAATAATTAACTTTTAATAAATAAGGAGAACAGTTAGCAGCATGAAAATTAAATCTATCTGTTTCTGGTTTAGTCCTTCCTATGTGCTTAGAATATATTTAGGATAAGCTAAGCATCTGAGAAGTGAAACTTTGCTACTATACTTTTTTATTTAAAATAACTACTACAAATAAATATGTCTATTTAATCACACAATTTCATCATGACTTGTCACTTTGTTACCAAACCAACTAATAAAGGACATCTTCTTAGCCAATTAGTTAATTGATAAAAAGTTTACTATATTAATCTAGCCAAACTAAAGCCACCTAGATAATGATATTAATCAAAGCATAACTTGTCACTATGTAGCTATATAAAAGATTATCTATAAATAATACATGGTGGCCCAGAATTTACTTTGTTCAAATATATAAGTAATTATTTACATCATATATCAATGGTATAAATACTTGTCATTATTTCTTGCTATCTGAATGAATATTTTTTGAACCAAATCAACTAAATATTACTGCACACCTTTTTTAAATCAAGAAATTATTCTTTATCTATCTTTATTGCATTATATGAGATTAACATGTCTATGAAACATCCTCATACTGATATTTATGTATTGAATGAATTTCATTCATGCTTGTTGGTATTGCTCATTTTAATATGAACAAATATTGTAAATTTAATGTTTTTTATTTAATTTACTAACATTATATTTAACCTATAAGTCAACCTTGTTTACATGTTGATTCAACCACATTAAAGATGAATGCATTTCATTAATTGAATTAAGTTTACTTACTATTTCAACAAGCATTTAACACTAACATTGCTATTTGAAATTTTCTTAGAATGTTAGTTTGAGCATATTTATTTAGATCGGTTAGTTTCTTTAATTTGTTTTAATTACAACTTAAATATGGTGTTTTACATTCAACCAGTATTTAAACTGCTTATTTGTTATGATCTTTAGATCATATAATCATCAATAATATTATGTTAATAAATTATGTTTTACAGATATAGTTAATGATGAGGTAATTTATTATTTCTTTAATTTTAATGTTTTCAGTTTTAAATGTAACAGTTGTGTCTCAGTTTATTTCCGTACATCATTTAATTTTCCAACAGTGATTTAATATGCCAACAATATTTCTGATAGGGGGAGTCATTTACCCTGTAGCTACATACCTGAAGAAGTATAGTTTTTATGAAATAAATTCAACAACTGCATAATTTTAAGCTGCTTTGTTTAAAATAAAGTTTTAAAGTCATAAAGAATATTTTCAATAATTTTTATGCATACACAAAACATATACTACAATGTAAACACAATTGTTTTTAAGCATAGTAATCTGTAATTATTACTTTTTCTTTGGAAAATTTATTAAAATATTTAAAATGACATCAATTAGATATTACAGAGGTTAATAGAAGACCTCGTGGACAGTCACAAAGTAGATAAATAAATTGTGTAGTTGAAGACCAGAGATAATTTTGAGAAAAATGATATAGAACAGATGAAACATACAATATGTTAAAGAGAGGAGAAATATGAAATAAAAAAAGCATTTATGATGATGCTATAGAGGTGGACATCGAAATTTGGTTGTTCTGCTTAAATTATTGAATCTGTAAAATGAACTAAAACATTTCTATAATAGGCTTCTTTTTGATTGACTATTTTATTTTAGAAGACTTCATGAGTGTGCCTTCCGGCTCATCTTCTCAAACTTCACTTCATTCGTCGAATTCCAGCTATGAAGATGATGAATGTGAAGAAGACAGCATAGAATCTGGAGATCATGACAATGCAGATATTAGCGACACGGACACAACTACGGGCGAAGATCTACCATGCGAGGAGGGTGAGGAGGAAGAAAAACTGACTCACGATGAAGAATTTGCGAATATAGTATGGACTGGTGTCAATAAAAGATCACCAATTTTATTATTTTCTTCATCTTCGGTGTTAAAGAAGGATTTAAAAATTCGACAAGCCGCTGATAAATATAACATGTCTTTCAAGATTTATCAAACTGAATGTAAGCTGGTTCGTAGCATCTTTCACAGTCATGGCTTGCACGAAGTCCACTCTAATAATTCAGATTATAATGTGTTATGGACGGGAGGTCATCTCAAGCCCTATATGCTTAGAAGTATGTGCGAATTTCAAAGAGTGAGCGTTTGTTCCTAGTTGTTTTAATATTTGTACAGATTCTACATGTCCATGTCCATATAATCAATCAATGTATAATATTTCAGGTCAACCATTTTCCTCGCTCGTACGAGCTCACACGCAAAGACCGTTTATTTAAGAATGTTCAAAGGATGCAGCATATTAAGGGCCTGAAGCATTTCGATATTGTACCGCCGAGTTTTATCATACCCTCTGAATTTCAAGACCTTTGCAATTCTTACATGAAAGATAAAGGCCATCCCTACATTGTAAAACCGGTGGCGTCGTCACGAGGTCGAGGTATTTTCATCTGTAATCATCCGGACCAAATACCCCTCGATGAAACGATGATCTGCTCGAAATATGTCGCTAATCCTTACCTCATTGATGGATTCAAATTTGATCTCAGATTTTATGTGGCTGTTACCTCTTACGATCCTTTAGTTATTTATCTTTATGAAGAAGGTTAGGCATTCTGATTTAGTATCTGGTTTTTTTTATAAAGCTGTTTGAATTTCAGAATTCGAAATTGTTTTAGAAATAAATCGATAAATTATGATGAAATGATAGAAACTATTATAAAGTCCGCCTTACTACTTATAGTAGGGAAACGGCTTTAAAAGAAATTTAAACAATATTTGTAATGAAACCTTTTAATTTGATTTGTTATAAATTGAAAAGATTACAACTGTTAGATTAAAAGTTAATTATTTTTTTTAATTTGAATGTTCATCTTATACTGGATATTCTTTGACAAATATTCTTTCTATTGTAGGATTGAGTCGATTCGCCACGATGAAATATCAACAGAATAACAAATTCATAAAGCAACATTTTATGCACTTGACAAATTACAGTATCAATAAGAAGAATCAAGACTTTGTTCAGAATGATGATGCGGACATTGAAGACTTTGGTAACAAATGGTCGCTGGGAGCGGTACTCAGGTATAAATAAAGGGAAAGAATCAAAACGACAGTCATAAACATTATCTCTTTGCTTGACTGACTCAATAACTAGTTGAATTAGGAATCAGTATAAGAATGTCATTCATTTCTAAAACAATCTCATCTTAGCTTGACTGACTCAATATCCAGTTGAATTAGGAATCAGTATAAGAATGTCATTCATCTCTAAAACAATCTCATCTTAGCTTGACTGACTCAATATCCAGTTGAATTAGGAAT
>JAYMFX010032118.1:0-14135 GCA_036784945.1 Monocelis spectator
TATGAGGGGGATTGCTAAATTGAATAGTTTGTGTTTACAATTTATTTAGATTTTATTTTATAACGTATTGAAAAACAACTCATTTTCAGGGATCCTATAATACCTATATCATAGTTCGCTTAGCTTTAGTAGTTAATGGCCTATTGCCATAGGCCTAGATACATATATATCATATAACAGAATGGTTGCCATATGGCAGGTAACCCATTTAATTTGTGGTGTACTTTTGATTATATCCAATATCTAAGCCATCAAGTAATTAATATTTGTAAGAAATAAGGAATCATAAGATTTTTAGAAAGAGCTATTCATTATTAATTCATCATTCTAAAAAATTTCAAACTATAAGCTAAATCTTTAGAAAATTAAATGTCACAGTCATCATCAATTTTCTGACCTTATTCAAAATTGCCCTAAAAGATTCAAATGATAATTTATAGGTTTAGTTGTCAGTTTATTTCATTATTTACATTATTATATTTTCATGTTACAATAGTCATTCATTTTATGCTTACTAACCTGACTAACTTTATATCATTTAATAACAACTTTCACATTCAATTTTATCATATCCCAGAATTACTGTAATCAATTTATAATTTCTTATAACCTACAAAAGGGAAATTACCCCTGAAATTTTTAAGGAAATATATTTCAGTTTCTTAACCACTTATACAGTTTTTAAACTCAGTCATTTCTCTGATTGCTATAAGGATAACATTGTTATCTAGGTATTTATTAGCATAAATATTTACTGCTTAAAATACTTTTTTATTATTTTCAGTTATGACAATTACCTAAATCTTCATGAAATGGCATCTGAAAGTGTCTTACAATTGGTGAGGGAAATTACCAAGTCTATAGAAGAAACTCCAGTAAGCTAATAAACAAAGCTTTTAACAAATATAACTTAGTCAAAATCATTAATTAAACCTTATTGAACAATCTTATAGTCCAGAAAATGTTATTTCTTTTTCATGATTTTTCTAATATTTTAGGGAGAAAATGATATCAAAAACTTTGCATCTATTGAAAAAATCCTTGGAAATTTTCCTCCCTCAATGATTCCATCAGATGAATTGCTACCCATAAGTAGAGAGCTGGGTCGAAAGATATTTCGCTGTTTAAAAGATAAAAGTGAATGAAATAACCAATTACATGATGTAACAAAATCCTATTCGATTCTGTTCATTCTAAATTCTAAAGGTTATTATTCTATTATAGGCTTTTAAATTTCTTTTAATGCAAAATTGTGAGCTTCATGGGAGATTTGTCTAATTATCCTCATCTCAATTTAATCCTTTATTTTTTTTCTTTTATACTTTTAATTGACTTTTCAATCTATGACTATCTAACTAATCTTGAGATTCATTTTTGTTTGTGTAAAGTAATTATGATGTTTTTTGTAGATAGTAAATAATTAGACATTGTTTCATTGTCTAATGTATCGATTTCAATGTTTGCATTTTTAGCACTACAGAGCTCACATTCACATCTGTGTGATATTCTCTCATTGGCTGCAGTTCTAACTGAGTACAATCAATTTGATTGGTGCCATGAATTGCCGGAGCAGAACCACTGCTGGGTCGACGGTTCCTTACTATTGGTGAGCACGGCCGTGGTCCAGACACAGTCGCAGCTTACACTTGAAGTAGATAATGAATAATTTAGGATTTGTTACATTCCTTATCCTACCTTGATCTCAAATTAAAACTGTCCCTTTTATTTATTCTAGGAAACTAAGGATTGTCGTCTACTGCAGTCGTGTTTCCTCTTGATCGAGGAAGCGATTCATCAATTGGTGAACAGCGAATCGCAGGACGCTTGTGAAGATTTCAACATGCTGATTTGCAGGCGATTGACTGATCTGCAAGAGTCAATAGTGAATCACTTCATACACTTGGTCAGTAGAAAACAAACGAGAATCCGCGTTATAAGCAGAATATATTGGGGTTTTCGTCTTGGGTGGTAGAATTCTTTTATTATATTTATGTATTAAAATAGAGGAACATTTTCTCATTTCAGGATTCTCAAGAGTTGTCCAGCCTTAGCCAGGATTCTGCTGCTATTTTATCTGGTGCCATACGTGTGTTTTCTTCCTGGAGCAGCGCCACTGGTTGGTCCGGGATACGTGATATACCCCTGCTGGTGACACTATTCACTGAAATATGGTGGGCATGCCTTTCACAAAGGTTTCATTTCGAGAGACTTTTCTCTATTATAGTCTAATTCATTACTCCATTTATTTTAGTGGTAAAGCCGTGGATGATTACATCGCTGAGGACAAGGGTGGTTTCTCCGTCTTTATGGCCTCCGCAGGGTTTCTCATGTCCTCTCTGTACTCGTTATGGAGCTCTTCTCCTCCCAGTCAGATTCTAACCGACTCTGGTATCGCTAAGTCATTATGCTCTTTGATGGAGATCATGTGGCCTTCAGTAACTACTGACAAAGGAGTTTGGGTGAGTTCATAAGATATACTCAGTAAGACAGAGGTTTTTCAAATAAAGATGAAATAAAAAAATTTTCTCTAGAGCAAATAGTCAAAGGTAACACGAGATTAAATTCCGTCCTCAACAAAATTCTCATCGGTGAAAATCTGAAAGAATACTATCATAACCCAACTGCAGGGTTATGAATATATTGGCGAAAACTCGCTAACTCAACTATTATTAAATATGCAGACGACACCACATTAATAAAATCACACCTGAATTCAAAGATGAAATGTCTGAGTGCATTTTAAACTTATATCAAGTCGGTCATTCTCACAAACTCAATTTAAACAAAAGAAAAACTCAGTAGTTAACCGATCAAGAAATCAAAAAGCAAATAAAACTCCTTTAAGTATATTTCAACTCTCAACTATACCTCACTATTTTACCAGGTCAAAAACTTTTATGCCACCCTTTTGTTACTCGGACTTTTCTTAAGGATATTGTTTCTGTTATTTTCAAATTCAGTTTCTTTATCGTGATAATTATTATCTCCTAAAAAGACTCTACATAAATTGTAACTCTTTTGAAACAGTACCCGGATGATATTTAACCAGATGATTATTTTATCTTGAAGAATCTGACGAAAGTTGTGTTTCTTGGCAACCTCATCAGTGACATTTTCTCCGAAGTTAGAGACCCCAGTGCAGACCATTTTGGTAATTTGGCTATCCATTTTACGCAAAATTTTCCCAAGTCAAGTTAGTTATTCTTATTTCTAATATTTATCTAAATAAGTAAATAAATTTATGGGGTGGGTGGAATTGACTCGAAAAGGAATGAGCTCGACAAAAGATATTGGATTACAACTTTAACTGTGTTGCTAATTTAAGCTTAATCTTCCAAGCAATTACCTCTTTTATTAATACGACCCTATATATTATAATTAAATTAAGTTATGTATAATAGAAAAGAATCTTATTAATTTCAATTTATTTTATTTCAGAAAAACATATTTTAAATGATGTCGAACTATTGGAAATCGTAGCCGATCTAACTTTGATTTGTCTAATTATTTGTGAAAAGAAAGCGACCCCTCATTTGGATTATTTCTCTCATGAACATGTGAATTTTATAGTTCATCTTATTGAAAATCATGAGAAGCAAGAATATGAAAATTTAGAGATTAAAATTCAGCAAGTTATTAAACAGTAAGTGAAATATTCTGAAAGTTAATTTATTTATCAATAACACCAATACCTATCTATGTTTATTGTATGAATATATTTTCAACAAGATATTAATTAGTACGTAAAAGTATAATGCAGTTTTGAACTCAATGTATTTAATTCATAGCATAACCAACTCACCTGACTTAATCAATCTTTCTAAAACATTTTATTACTTTCTTTGAAAAAATGTGGCAAGCAGTTCTTAAAAGATTAACTATAACTCTATAAATCCATACATTCGATTTTTTATAATTTTCTGAATTTTAGTGGTGAAGTACTGCGCATCAAAAGAGAAAAAATAACTGTATGAATAAGACTGCATTTTACAATGATTCACTAGAAATGCATTTATTCTACATAAACTTTCATATAGTTATACAATACTTTTGTTAAATAAAATCATTCATTATATTTTTATATAATTATGCGTTTTTTTCTATGCTCTGCATTATTTCAGTTTCCTAAATCATTCTGCTATTATTAATAATATTATCCGACAGAACATCTTGCGATTGAATTAATTCCGAGAAATAGTTATTTGATTTCTCTAAGTATTTATTTTAATTAGTCTACTGTTTTTACTTCCTTGGCCATATTTTGATCCAATAGAGTATGTAATTAAATGGTATGAGGCGCATAATTTTTAATGATAGGCAGACAATGTAAAAGACATTGATATTCTCATCACAAAAGTCCTGGAATTATAATTTAACTATTTTGTTAAACAATGGAAACAACTACTTACTAGGGTGATTTAAATTTAGGGTCACATTCCAGAACGCCCCTCGGAATACGGCCCTATCAGACAAACTAAATAAATTTACAGTTGTGTTTATTGATAATTCCCTTAGATTATACTTTAAATACACTAATATACTCTAAGATAATTCCATAATAACTGAATAATTAAATAATACTTACTTTTGTTTGCCTCTATCAATAGTGACTATCAAAATCAGGCGTATTCGGGTCAAATTTTATTTTTATTAATTTTGAAATTAAAATGAGAGCTCCAGACCCGTTTGAATGGGAAATAAGTAAAGAAAATGTTGTGCCTAGAAAAGGTGGAAGAGCTATCGATGAACTTAATTTGGCCTTAGCCAATATTGGCAACTTGGAATATGATAGACAGATTAAGATTAAACAAAGGTAAGTTACCTGTCTGTTCTGTATTTGCTAAAAGTTTATTTAGATAAAACAAAAAAGAATAGACCATGTATTTCTTTATGGGGAAAAATAGATAAAATATTGAAAAAAGAAATTATAATACTTATGATTAATTGTATAACTATACATTGTTATTCATCTGCCAGATGCAAAAATTATGAATTTATAAATTATAGAATAGAATTTCATTTAACATTGAATATTTATTTGTGTTTGATCATTAATACTATTATTTCCTGAAACATAATTTTTGTAAGACAACTTTTTCCCTTTTCAAAATGCCATAATTTCAAATGCTGTTTTAGTAATAAATTTATTATATTGTGCCAGATTATATATAGTACAATTTTAATATAATTTAGTATGTCGTTTTACTGTATGCTGAATTTAGAATTTCTATCAATGTGTATTTTACCTAGAAAACATATTAGAGTGCAGAGCAACAACAAAATTAAATTTTCATTATTGTACAATTATATTTCTATGTAAGTTTTTTCATTTGTAAAATGTTATTTTTCATTATAAAACCAAATTCACCAAAAGAGGTTCTAACATTTGATTTGATGGCATTATAATGAGAATATAATCTATAATTTTAAAGGGTCTTTAAATCTTTCAGTATATTACTAGCTTGCAATCTTACCTTCCTAATTCCTAAACATTTAGATTTTAATTTAATATTTTATTTATTAATAAGTGATTTATATATTAATGTAAATGACCAACATGCACTCTTATGCTTATCAAACACAACTGACTTCAGCAAATCAAATATAACTCTTCAAGACAAGTATTTTTTACAGCAATTGATATTCAGTGGTCATGTACAAGTTAGTCATATATTACCAATTGTTGTACTTACCAATTATTTTTATTACCCAGATCAATTTCAAAGTCTCATTTAATAACAATATCTTCTATGTACAAATATAGTGCACTCCACTTAATTGCACACCTTTGAGAAACTTTAAAAACTATTCAATTAACTGTTTATAAGTTATCTGATGTTTAATATTTTATATTAATAATTTTATTTCAAGTAAATATTAAAGCATTGACTTTATTTCAAACCCAATTTTAGGCATAAAATCACTACATTTTGTTAAAATATGATGTACATAATGGTAAGTTGCTCACTCTGAGATTCTGCATTAATCAATTGCATAATTTGTACATAACAACTAATCTCTCACTAAATATTTAAAGAGATATGGATTGTTTGCTAACTTTTTTACTCATTTAATTCAAACACTTTACACTGTTCTATTTGACTAGAAAGTATTGTTATCAACTATTCTACTGAAATCAATTGAGCCACTTCTACATTTATG
Organism: Monocelis spectator; assembly: GCA_036784945.1. NCBI lineage: Eukaryota > Metazoa > Platyhelminthes > Proseriata > Monocelididae > Monocelis > Monocelis spectator. The sequence goes on from JAYMFX010032118.1 coordinate 6,163, forward strand.
TAACTAATCTTTCACTCTTTAAGAAGAGTTATGTATTTTCTAGATTTTCTAAAGATTGTTTTCTAATTTCCAGTCATTTATGATGTTTGATTATATAATCTTTATCACTGGCTTCTAAACAGATTTAATGCTGGATGTTTGGCAGTCCTATGAAGGATAGAGAACTGTATTTGAGTAGGGAATGCATAGAACTGTATCTGGAATGCATAGATTTTCTTAGATGCAACTTTGATAATATTCGCAATATGTGAGTTAAAGTGAATTACTAGTAGCATTTTGGCACACCTACCAATGAAGGAAATTGAATTTTAGCAATTTAATATGAATGTTGCTGTAATCTTTGGGTAAAATACCCCAGGAATACAGTTTAAACAAACCTTGACCATAATTCAATTTGTAAAGATCTATAAATAGTCTTAAAGCTAAAGCAATAATAAATATTGAATACACATAGATTTGTTTACAATTGATAATAATGAAATTTTAAATCATTTTAATAATATATTAGACGAATTACATTCTTCTTATTTGTGTATGATTGATATTTTAGTGTTGCACTATTTTTCTTATTGAACATCAGACCTTTTAAGAACTTATTTCTGCTATACAGTTCTGTAATGAGAGACTGTTTTCTAAATTGAGCTTTATGCATAAATCTAAAAGGCAGTTTTTTTAATAAAAAGGCAATTTCTGTAATGAATCGAAGCTACACGCTTTGAAGTGTTCATTAATCTTTTCTTTCGTTTTCTTAATTTATTCTATTATCAATTATCATAGTGCTATTATATCCTTTCTTAAAATGATTGTTGCTTCATCTACATAATCGCTTTTGCAGAGTTTTGCAAGTGTTAGGATGTAAATTTTACTGAGAAATCCAAATCTACTTAATGTTTCATTAACATATACTTACGTCTTTTCTCACATTTTCTAATGGATATATTATAATGAACATACTCTTACTTTAGATTCGCCAGAGTTAAGCCAATAATAATACAGAGATATAATAAAAGCAATTTCTATCTAATTCTAATTATTTTCTTTCTGCATAATAATAATCCAACACAACCTGTAAAGAAGTATGTGCAGTTTTGAAAGATCCTACACTTCAGAAGTTGAAGAATCCATTGATATGGAACACGAAGGAGATGAGAAGAGAGAGCGACGGTATCTGGTAAAACAACAGACTCTACCCAATTCACGATCTACAACAGCGACTAGATATGTGAGAACTTCTCTACCAAGAAAGAATCCAGAACCACAATTAAAACGTAGCTTTTCTCTTGTACCGGAACGTTTTGATGGAGTGTCTTCTATTCAATTATTGAGTAACCAATCCATGATTGGTTGTGAATACCTCTTACAAGGTCTGGCTATGCTTATCATTTTTATAACTTTGCCATTCTCGCTTATATTTTGCTTCAAAGTTGTCACCCAATATTCTCGAGCTGTAGTATTTCGACTTGGTCGATTATTGTGCAAGGAGGCGCTTGGACCAGGATTAGTCTTCACGATTCCCTGTCTCGACAATATCAAAAGAGTGGACCTGCGAACTTTTACATTTGATGTGCCCACTCAAGAAGTTCTAACTAAAGACTCTGTGACTGTAGCGGTTGATGCAGTCGTCTACTACAGAATTTTCGATCCCGTCATGTCAGTGGTGAATGTAGAAGAGTCAAATCGATCGACGCGACTGTTGGCCCAAACCACTTTACGTAATGTCCTCGGCACTGGTGACCTCTCGACTCTGCTAACCGATCAGAATAATATGGCCGCGGTGATGCAGGAGACGCTGGACATGGCCACTGACACGTGGGGTGTGAAAGTCGAACGTGTTGAGATCAAGCACGTCCGCCTGCCTACCCAACTGCAGAGAGCCATGGCTGCTGAAGCCGAAGCCAGTAGAGAAGCGAAGGCTAAAGTAATCGCGGCGCAAGGTGAACAGTTGGCTTCTAAAGCATTGAAGGCGGCGGCTATTGAACTTGCGGAATGTCCCATCGCCCTGCAATTGCGATATCTGCAGACTTTGAACAGCATATCAGCCGAGAAGAACTCCACAATCATATTCCCATTACCCATAGATATTATTTCCAATCTTCTAAATAATCGAAGCGTTCCCACTGAGCCAACCCAAAATCTCAAGCCTGACCACGCCACTGATGATAATCAGTACGGGTCACATTTTGATGTGTCGGCTGACCTATCTCCGCGCTTAAAGAAATTCCATTCGCCATCCTCTCTGCCACCATCAACTCGTTCTTCGCGTGCCGCAATTCGTTTGACTGGGTCAGATGATTGCTGCAATATTGCTTCGACAACTAAATTAGACAGCTGAATTTTAGCAACAGAATATACCCACATGGAGTGGATCAACCAAGATTCTTGCCGGAATCTTACAGAATTTCTAACACAACTCTCACAGGATGATTGAATCTTCTCTATTGCTACACTGTGCATTTTAAGTCGTTATCTGTATCATACATTCATAATGGTAGTTATTTTGGAGGTTATCTCTTAGCTTCAAATTCAATTCATAATTTTATTTCCTGCTATTTTATAAATATCAGTTATGAAAGTCTATTGTCCAAATAAATGTGTTTTGAAAGCTACCAAGCTATGGTCATGCAATGATGTACCTACCTTATATATTTCTATTATATGCTCCTTGATTGTGAAAATGTGTTGATATCGGTAGATAAAACTGTCTTACTATTAAACAATAATGTATTCTTGTTATTATATTCTTATGAATTTTTCATCTGTGAACATTTTGTATTGACTATATTGAATGATATTGAAGTTCAATCTGAAATCAATGAAAGCTTTAATAGCTCACTGCTAAAATCTAAAATCAAAATCATTATTGAAAATACAATCGTTATTCAGAGCAATACATTTTGATATTCATAGTTTAAATTTACTGTTAATCAGTACATTCCTACTTATAGGACTTCTAACGAGTAGTAGATAAGCTGTAGTAACAGTCTACTATTGAAGTGTGAACAGAAAGAATCCATCATTCGCTATTTCAGAGAATTTGAGTGCAAGTTACGGACGTATATTGGGGATGACCCTCTGTCCACCTATCATCAATACTGCACTTGGATGGAGGAGCACTTCCCCACAGGTCCGAACTCACAGATCAAGGATCTCTATGAGCTCACCGTGAACAATTTCATGAAGGATTCCCGTTATTCAAATGATCAGCGCTATGTCAACATCTGGATGAACTTTGTAAGAGTTCATATCGAAATAATCTTTATGTAGTTTCAATTAAATTGTACTGAAATTACTACTCTACTTTGATAGTAGTAATTTGGAATACACGATTATTTTAATGATTGGATAGAATATCTATGGCCTTTATTTTCTATAGATTTGCTTACTTTCTAGATCAGGCTAGCTATGTCTATGGTTAAATAGAATATTGTCAGGATAATAGGACTGTTAAGTGACCCTCCAATCAATTCTATGGAAATTTAGACTTCCCTTGGATACTACATCATCTCTGTATGCTCTTCGTATCCAAGGGAAGTCTAAATTTCCATAGAATTGATTGGATGGTCATTTAACAGTCCTATTCCTAAACTCTAGGAATCAACAATAGCCATCAGCTAATATCTACTCGTTTTTTGATTTATCTGAAAGAACGTAAAATGAAATATTCACACTCTGCTTTGTACAGTTTTTTCCGTTCTTTCAGATAAAAGAATATCTGCTATAGTTTTTGAATGTCTTAAAGTTTAGTAATTTGCAATTATTTATTTATATTAATTTTTATTTTTAGTTCCATAGTTTTATTAGAAATTGAAAGTATAATGTGATAGATAGATCGGGTGCAGTGTTGAGAACTAATCCTTACCTGCATAGATAGATAGATAGTGTTGTTGTATGTTGATGCTATATTACCTAGGTATTCAGAGGTTTGTTCATTGCTCTGTTTAATTGCTACACATTCCATCACCTCGATAATAATGTAAAGTGGAGATGATCCTGATTAAAATGTGTCATCGGGTAATTATTATGTGAGGATGGGTACCTCTGCTTGACAATGCCTTCACTAATTGTGGGCTGGAGAGCTTAGCGCCAGTTTCTCTGCGATGCTTAGATAAATCATGAAGAATCTGGAAATATTTACTTATTCGGAGGGAGGGGGTTGATTTACTAATTGGAGAGCTGTTTGTTCTCTTTCTTAAATTAATCGTCACTAAGCATCGTGAAGATAATCTTGCAAAATATATAAATTCAATGTTCTTTATCATTTGGAAGTTAATATCTGTCCAGGAGTCTGTCCGGTTCAGTTAGCTCAGTGTGTCTGTCACCCAGTGGTGTAGTTCAGTTAGCTCAGTGTGTCTGTCATCCAGTGGTGTAGTTCAGTTAGCTCAGTGTGTCTGTCACCCAGTTGTGTAGTTCAGTTAGCCCAGTGTGTCTGTCACCCAGTTGTGTAGTTCAGTTAGCCCAGTGTGTCTGTCACCCAGTGGTGTAGTTCAGTTAGCTCAGTGTGTCTGTCACCCAGTGGTGTAGTTCAGTTAGCTCAGTGTGTCTGTCACCCAGTGGATTAGTTCAGTTAGCTCAGTGTGTCTGTCATCCAGTGGTGTAGTTCAGTTAGCTCAGTGTGTCTGTCATCCAGTGGATTAGTTCAGTTAGCTCAGTGTGTCTGTCATCCAGTGGTCTGTATTTACATGTTGGTATTGTTGATTGCGGTTGTAGATCAAGATTTGTCCCGATATCTCCACCAAGCTGGATAAGTTCAGCATCATGTTTCATTATGGCATAGGGACAATGAAGGCGGCCTTTTATTTGAATTGGGCTTACTACCTTGAAGAAGCTGGGAACATCAAAAGAGCTGTTGAGGTGTTGAAACATGGGGAGCTTTGTCATGCAGAGCCGTTGGATAAAATCAAAGAAAAAATTCAGTAAGATAATCAAAATTATTTTCTTCTCAAAATCGGTTCGTTTAGAAAATTTCCAATTTCAAGCATCGAGGAAATTTTGACGTAAAACTGCGCAGAAAGCTTTTTTTATATAAAATGAATTCTTCGAGTCCTCCTTAGCAACAGTTGCAAATCATCTTAATACGCTGCTACTTTACTTTTTGTTATTTTTATCGTTTTAGTTGCTATGCAAATAAACAAAAAATGGAATTTTTATCGAAATAATATCAGCTATGAGTATCCGAATTTGTAGTCACTGCTATTTAATATTCTCTTGTTTAGAAGACCTTAAACTTCATGAACGATGAATTATGAAACAATCTAATCTATTTAAATGTGGATTTTCATGAATTTTCCATGACTATTCCGTGCCTCATTGACGGATTATCTGGATTATTGTTCTCTCCTATATCCTATCCTATCAAGCAACTCGTCCATGCATAAAGACTTAAATTGACCTTTGCTCCAATACTTTTAACGAGTAAGGAAACACCTCCAGCTCCTAACCAGATGAAACATGAGCGAGAACAACTATCTGGAAAAGAGGGAGCTATTTAGAAACATTTCCATCCTCTACTTTCTCGCATAAGAATATTAATTCCTCTATTACTGTATGAGCAGTTCGTCAGAAGATTGGAAATTCTTTTGATATGTAATTTTTTTTTGTTTGTTACAGTGAAACAAGTTCAAGCTCATATCATATCATTTTGAACATTTTCTGTGGTTTATTATTTCAAATGAATTCTATTTTCCTTTGTTAGATGCTTCTATCAGATTATATTATATTGTTACTGACTTAAAAAGCTTTGCAGAAAAAAAGGAGAAAATTTTCAATTTTTCATAATCTTTAAAAAAAGATTTTGTATTTATTTTTAACTGTTGCTGAAATTTAAGTACACGCGCATTACCTTACAATTCAGTAAATCAATGTGTTCTATCCTACCCTTAGAGGAGTACCTCAAGGAGTCTTTTTGAACCTTTACTGATATATTTGTTTGTTTACGGTCAGTTTAGCAGTATAACTGATCAATGATATTATTGACTATAATAGTTCTTTAATAATTTATCTTTCCTTAAAATTGGTGGTAAATTTTCAATGCGCGGTAAACAAAAATACGGTAATGTCTGTCTAATTCTTCCCCAAATGGAATGGAATGTGTTTTCTGTTGGACTATGTATGTTACTATAATAACAGTCATTCAAAATTATTTCCAGAGATATTGAATGGATCGCGTGACTAAATAGTTACCTACTTTAGCTGCTATAAGCTAACCTAACTCTTTTTTGATGAAATACGTCCATACGATGGATTGCATAGAATAGAGTTGAGTGAGATGTCTGAGTGCCTTATCATTACAGAGCTACCGCAATGAATCCATAGATATTCATATATTGATATTCTCATCACCCTGCCTTATCATTACAGAGCTACCGCAATGAATCCATAGATATTCATATATTGATATTCTCATCACCCTGCCTTATCATTACAGAGCTACCGCAATGAATCCATAGATATTCATACATTGATATTCTCATCACCCTGCCTTATCATTACAGAGCTACCACAATGAATCCATAGATATTCATATATTGATATTCTCATCACTCTGCCTTATCATTACAGAGCTACCGCAATAAATCCATAGATATTCATATATTGATATTCTCATCACTCTGCCTTATCATTACAGAGCTACCGCAATGAATCCATAGATATTCATATATTGATATTCTCATCACTCTGCCTTATCATTACAGAGCTACCGCAATAAATCCATAGATATTCATATATTGATATTCTCATCACTCTGCCTTATCATTACAGAGCTACTGCAATGAATCCATAGATATTCACATATTGATATTCTCATCACCCTTCCTTATCATTACACAGCTACTGCAATGAATCCATAGATATTCATATATTGATATTCTCATCACTCAGCCTTATCATTACACAGCTACTGCAATGAATCCATAGATATTCATATATTGATATTCTCATCACTCAGCCTTATCATTACACAGCTACCGCAATGAATCCATAGATATTCATATATTGATATTCTCATCACCCTGTTGGCAAATTGTCTATTTACTGTTGCTATCCACCCAAGGGAATGGAAAGGCGTGTTAATTGTGTTTAAGTTAGAAAGTTGAAGTCAATCTAATTGAAATTGTATAGGTATTTTATTATTTCACTTATGTACGTACTAATAATATATGACGATAATGAAGAAATGATCGCACTCATCATAGCCTATATTGATAAGATTTAGCAGCTGCTCTTCTATTTAAGTGTTGAGATTGATATTGAAACAGTATGAGTAGATACATGGACTGCCTCTTACAGGCAAGAATTGTAATGCACTGCATTTTGTTGTCTGGCATGAATTCACCAAATAGATTGACTGTGCGATCATCCACTTAAGGAAACCTTCCGCTCTGAGTCTCACATTCACATCTTCATGCAATTGCATTCAAAATAATTTTATAATATTTTACAATTTTAATTACAAAGAGGATTGAAACCTGGCCTGGGGGAATTCTGCTATTTCTTTCTTTCGTATCTGAAGTTAAGGCTAGTAGTCTGTTGTAACTGAAATGTACAATATAAGTCATTTAAATTAAAATCCTGCTCTGAATCTAATTTTAGAGGGATGTTTTAGTAAATCTTCATTCTGATTAATTAATCTAAATAAAACATTTCACTCACTTTTGTAAACAACATTATTAAAAACTAACTAAAATTATTCTCTTTAAATGAAATACAAATATAATGATTTTAATCGACAATATACTCCAGTAAAATCTGTCTATAAAGTAATATTATGTAACACTGCTACATAATTCCATTCTGATTGGCTGTTTCCCTTATAGAGCTCTACTCACTGTGATCCAATCACACTCTTCTACATAATTCCATTCTGATTGGCTGTTTCCCTTATAGAGCTCTACTCAGTGTGATCCAATCACACTCTTCTACATAATTCCATTCTGATTGGCTGTTTCCCTTATAGAGCTCTACTCAGTGTGATC
>JAYMFX010032229.1:4054-19603 GCA_036784945.1 Monocelis spectator
AGACTCGTGTTTCTATCAGATGGAACTATGGGAGACTCGTGTTTCTATCAGATGGAACTATGGAAGACTCGTGTTTCTATCAGATGGAACTATGGAAGACTTGTGTTTCTATCAGATGGAACTATGGGAGACTCGTGTTTCTATCAGATGGAACTATAGGAAACTCGTGTTTCTATCAGATGGAACTATGGGAGACTCGTGTTTCTATCAGATGAAACTAAGGGAGACTCGTGTTTCCAGTAAATGGTAAACTCCGGTTTATGAGAATTTCCTTACAATTTAGCTTGTCTTAATAAAAATGATACATATGTTAATACGTAAAATATTGTTTTTATTACCAGAGTTTCCCAGTCATGCTTCAATCTTGATATTGTCGCGTCAGATTTTCTAAACAAATATTCAAACTGTCTTAAGTGGTCAATCTCTGATTGACATTCTTGCAAGTCTTTTTCTTGGAATTTCAACTTTTCCGCATAGTCATTCGCCATTGCTTCTAAAGTGGCTCTTTTGTTTTCCGATTCTTGAATTTCCTGTTTGTAAAGTGGCTCCAAATTTTTGATATAATTGAACTGATCTTTCAATTGTTCATTCTCTTGCTCCATCATACCCAGTTTTTCACCCTGTAACTTGAAATTATATTTGAGATTGGAATTCTCTTCCAATGCTGCTTCCAATTCCTCGCATTTCTTCTCGAGATCATGAGTTCGATTATTTAATCGTGCCATCGTGTCTCCCAATTGCCCACCCAAAGATTCCACTGTGTTTTCGCTGGCACTCAATCGACTCGCTAGCACTCTGACTTCATTCTCCAGTCGTTGGTTCTCTCCAACCGTCTCATTGTAATCTTCCATTTCCCGGGTTAATCGTTTATTTTCGCTGACAGCCTTCTTTAAAGCAATGCTGATGTCCATCAGTTGCGTTTCTTGTTGCATGCATTGCTCTTTGTAGTGGTCCAACATTTTTATTGACTCTTGAGCTAAATTTAGTTCAGTGACCGATTGGTCGAGTAGATTATTCTTTTCTTTGACGAGTGAAACCAATTCGGTAACTTTAAACTCGAAATTTCTTATTTCCGTGTCGTAATCTCCGATGACTTCATTGAAATGTGTAATCTCTGCTTTAGATTTACTTAGTTGGTCCTCTAAAGATTTAACGGTTTGTTTCAGTGTTGCTATTTCCCCATAATGCTTATTTCTCACGACTTCAAGCTTAACCGCTCGTTTTTGACTCTCATTTAGGTCATTCTTTAATATGACAATATTCTCTTCGACACTTTCAACATATTGTTGGATTCTTTTCATTTCGGTGGATTTGCGCTCTAAATTCAAATGCAAATCGGACAAATTTGTGTTTTGATGATGAATTGTTTGATCTCTTTGGCCAATGATTGCGTCACGATCCTCTATTTGTTTCTGAAGTTGATCCGAATTTTCATAAGCTTTCTCTAAAGCCGATTTCACTGCTTCCAATTCATTCGATTGGTTTGTATAGTCATTGTATAAGGACGACAATCTCGTATGAATATCTGATAATATGCTTTCATTTTCGAGTAATTGACTATCGAGAGACTGATTAGATTCTCTCAACGTATTTATTTCACAATGTGATTGCGAGTTTTCCATTTCTTTTTCGAGTAGTTCTTTATTTAGTTTTGCTATTTTATTTGACTGCTCTTGCAATAGAGCTTCTTTATTTCTATATGCCGTGTCATAATCAGAAACTTTCATTTGCAAGTGTTGGCAATGAGTTTTAAGATTTTCCCATTCATTATTCAGTAGAGTCAGTTCGGCAATTTTGTCAGCCAACTGTGCGCCCAAGCCCTCTAGTGCTGACTCTCTATCCTCCAGCTTATCGTATACAATTTTCATTTTATTTTCAAGACGATGAAACAGCTGAACAGTCTTATGATGCTCCAGCTTTAATTCTTCGAATTTCACCAAATTGAAAGTGCAATGATCTAAATCCTGTCTCAATGTTTCTATTTGGTCGCTTTTAATTTTATGCGAAACTTTCATATCGTCTAGTTGTGAATTCTTTTGTCGCAAATCTTCCGATAGTCTGGTGGAGCAATCCTTAAAATATAAATATTCTTTGACGGTATTGCCCAATTTCTTTTCCAACTGAGCGATCGTTCCTTCGTCTGTTTCGAGTCTGTGCAACGCACTGAACAAATCCTTATTCCTTATATCGTTTTCTTTCTTTTGCTCTTGCAAACGCGAATCCAAATCGCAAGCCAACTTCTCCGCTTCAACGAGACTTTCATGCAGTTCACAATTCTGATGGTGCAATCGTTGAGCGAGTGCCGCCTCTTCTTCAAATCCCAGACACTTTTCCAATGAGCAGTTGAGATAAGCGATCTTGTCGTCTTTCTCCTGCAATAGATTTGATAGCAGATTGCACTTGTGATGATAATTTTCAGTCAGTTTTTGCTGCTGGGATAACTCCTCGGTCATGCAATCTAAGTGGTGCGACAGTTCGTTACAACGCTTAGTCAATTCTTCTACTACTAGTTGGCTGTTTTCTAATTGCTTTTTTAAAGAGTCGCATTCATTGCATTTTTCTGAATGCTGATGATTGAGTTGGGTCACTTGAGTAGTTGCTGCTGTGAGGTTCTCTCCAATTTCTTTAATTTTGTTTTCCGACTGATTGTACTTCGCTTCCATTTCTTTTAGATTTTCTTCTGCCTTCAGGTTTTGCTGTTCGGATTCTTTTTGTTTGTTCTCTAATGTTTTAACATTTTCTTCCATTGTTTGCAATTTTTTTTCTGCTTCTTTTAACTTTACTTCTGTTTTTTTCAGCTCATCCCTTTCTTCTTGCAATAGTTTAATGTTTTCATTGGCGACTTTCAACTTATTGTTTAATTGGTTTACGTCATTCTCCAATTTTTTCACATTTTCTTCAGCTTGATCACGCATTGTTTCAGCTTCATTTAATTCACTTTCCAAATTCTTCAATTGTTTTTCAATCTTTTTCGTATGCTGTTTATTTTTCTCGATCAAATCTGAAAGATTGTTAATCTCATCGGATGCGTCCTCTTTCTCTTGAATCAATAATTCATTTTGTTCTTTTAATTTGACCAACTTTTTATCAGCTTCAAACATTTGTTTCTCCAAACTTTCCACTAAATTTCTTGAGTTTTCAAATTCTTGTTCCAGCAAGGCGAGCTGATTACTTCTCTCTTGAAAACGAGCGGTTGTTTCTGTTAGACGATCAGCTAAATATTGCGCGTGATTCTGTGTTGCGTTTAACTGTTCTTCATAATGCTGAATCTGGTGTATTCGGGATTCCAGCTCGGGACAAATTATCGAGAAGTGATTCTGAAATTCGAGCACCAATGATTCAGATCGGGCTAATCTATCCAACAATTTGATCTCTCTCTTTTCGAATCTGTGGCCCAATTCATGCATTTGTTCGGCTTTTGTTTCTATGCCAAACATTAGCGATTGTGTTTCTTGGGTCAACTGATCGATGCGTCGATGCATTTCCTGATTGTCTCCTTTCCTTTCTTGGAGTTTAATTTTCAAATTATCGACCAGACAATATAAATCTTCGATATTCTTCTCTCTACCAATTAAAACTGAATGCAAAGATGACAAGTCGGCTGTTTTGATTTCCAACTCATGGAAGGTTTTATGAAGATCGGACTCTAAGTTTATGATGTTTCTCTCTTGGGAGCTACAGTCAGCTTCAAGTTTTTTAACAACCTCCAATTGGATGTTCAGCTCAGTTCCTAATTGGTCTAAATCTGTGATGAGATTCGATTGGGTAGCTTCATACTCGAGGTTTTTCTTTTCCAGAACATGTATGGCATCATTTAACTGAGTGATAACATCATTTGATTGGTTAATAGTTTCATTCATCTGATGTATAGTTTCATTCATCTGATGTATTGATTCATTCTTATGATTTATATCATCCTTCAGGTGATTAATAGTTTCATTCATCTGATGTATTGATTCATTCTTATGATTTATATCATCCTTCAGGTGATTAATAGTTTCATTCATCTGAAGTATTGATTCATTCTTATGATTTATATCCTCATTCAGCTGATTAATAGTATCATTCATCTGAAGTATGGATTCATTCCTTTGATTTACATCATCATTCAGCTGATTAATAGAATCATTCATCTGAAGTATGGATTCATTCTTATGATTTATATCGTCATTCAGCTGATTAACAGTATCGTTCATCTTATTAATTGTTTCATCCTTTTGATTAATAGTTTCGCTCATTTCGTTTAGTGTTTTGCTTAAATCGTTTATTTCATCATTCAATTGATGAATCTTTTCAGTGGAAATATCGTTTTGATCTTGCAAATCTTGAACATCTTCCTGCAATTTAAGATTATTACCGATTGTTTGATCAAGCTCTTGATTCGTTTGGACCAGATGATGTTCCAATTCTCCAATTTTATCATCACGCAACGATATTTCAGATTTCTGAAATAAAAATAAATCAAAAAATCAATATCTCTGAATCATAGATTAGAATGAATATCTGTGAATCATAGATTAGAATGAATATCTGTGAATCATAGATTAGGATGGATATCTCTGAATCATAGATTGCAATGAATATCTCTGAATCATAGATTAGGATGGATATCTCTGAATCATTGATTAGAATGAATATCTCTGCATCATTGATAAGAATGGATATCTTTTTCTGTATATAAAAATTTGCTAAATTCAGTATAAAGTGATTTTTATGATAACAAACCAATGAAAGATTCTGATTTTCCAATTCAGCCAAGCGGTCACACAATTTGTTACCCCGTGTGATTTGTTCATTCCTTTGGGTGTGCAGTAGGCCAATTTCCTGCTCCAGTTCTGACTGCTCGTATAATAATTTAGATTTTTGGGTTTCTAAATTAAGACGAGCTTCTTCTTCCCTGTTTTTCGAATCGAAGAGCTCATGAACACGCTGATTTAGCTTCTGATTTTCTGATAAAGTCTCGTCCAATTCATTTTCCAGATTCGCAATCACTTCTCTTCTAAGACGGTCCATTTCTTCTAAAGAATTTTCTAGATCAGCGGTTCGTTCTTTAAATACTCTACGATCATTAAACAGAGTCTGGAAAATATTAAAACAATATGAGATTGTAATGAATTTCAGGATGTTAGTTAATATTGTTGGTATACAACCGCAAGCTTTCAGGCATAGCCAAGAAGTTTTGATTTTATGTGAAATTACCTGAGCAGTAGCATAAATCTTTTCCATCTCCTTTTTGTCTCTTTCTCTCTCAACTCTGGCTCGTTGAACGTAGATTTCTGCATCATCCGCCTTTCTATAAAGCAAACTCTTTTCATTTAGGATGTTTTGGCTTTGCGCCTCAAGCTGATAGCGAAGAGAGTCTCTTTCAGTGGCCAAACGCTGAATATCCACCAAAGCATGGTCCAGCTCATTCTGTAATCTCCGCAGCATCGTCTGTCTTGCCACTGCAGCTGAGGATGAGTTAGTTGTGTCTTTTATCATAAAGGCTTCTTGGTTATTGTAGAGTTCCCTTTGCATCTGATAATGAAAAATGAGAGTTTAGAATGTATATAATTATTCAATTCAATAAATCTATAGGAAACATCGATTTACAAGTGCGGTTTCGATTAGAGTTTTACCTTTTTAAAATTATGATGGATCATATCTCGCTCACGTTGCAATGTATTAACATTTCCATTAACCTAAAAAATACGAGATGAATGTGAACACCTACACAAACAAAATAATAAGATTAAGAATGGGGAATTAACAGATTGACGTTAACTTGGAGGAGTGTATGAATACACCATGGAGATGGTTCTACAATAAGAGCTTGAGAAGTGTCCAGAAGTAAGAGGGAGTTTAATTGAGTGCAGGGGATGATTAGCTGAGGATTCATCACTTGGAGAAGCTTCGAGAAGCTTGGAGTTCTTTAGATGATTTGTAGTGACGTAAGCTACATTGAGTTGTTTTGGTAGGCTGATTTCTGGTTCAACTTATCCTCAGTTGAATAAGCGATATGATATAAAAATAATCACGAATGAGATACTAAATCTTACTTCAATGAACTGTCGTTTTAATGTATTTAGCTGATCTCTTAGGCCTTCTCTTTCCTCTCGAAGTATTTTAACTTCAGGATTATCATCCAGCTCATAATCCTGAAAATTAGTTTAAGATATCATATCATTATGATATGAAACAAAGTTTTTAACGAGTAAAACATTATCACACAGTGTCCATAAATAAATTATTACCATAGAGATTACCCATAGAGATGTAATGAATACAAGGTGATCTATAGAGTGCTTGTCATGAACTTAAATATTTAAATGCTTGTTTAAATCTTATTAATATTTCCTTCATGCATAACCTTGAGATTTAACTATAAATACGGGCGCTGATCATTACTGAAATAAACTAATTGTTACTCTGACTCTTGAGCTATTCTCACTCCGGCCAATAGCGCAAATCATAACAGTGCTCATCTCATTCTCATTGAGGAGAATCAATTAGAAACATGGCAGCTGCAGGCAGGCGAGCTTAATCGCGAGTTTCATTCGTGATTAGAAATCAGGCATTACTTCTTAGCGAATCACAGTTGAGTATTCGTTGATGATTTGGCTGCAGAATTTGATTTTCAACTTGTCTCCACAATCTCATTCAGACTGCCACTCTATATTCACTCATAATAACTGGATTACATCTCTACCGAATTTAACTGGAATAGACGAATGTTTACCTGATCTCTAACTGGGGGAGTATTGCAAACTCTTCTGCCAGGACTGCTGTATTTCAACAGTTCGTACTTCTTACGATAGAAGTCTCGCTCGTCTTCTAAAACTTTCAACTGATTCTCCAAAGACTAAAACGTTATTTAATGTAAATGAAATGTGATAATAGACTGACCCAGAGTGACCTATTTGTAAAAGGTCGTATATAATATATATATATATATATATATGTATGTACTTACCCTCATTTTTGTAATCGCTCTACTAAGTTCTACCTAAAAATTTTAACCATCAATGAATTTACTAAAAGTGTCCCGAGCAAAACTGAAAAATAATTCGATTATCATGAAACTTGTCTGACATCTCGAACTTACTTGTTCTTGATGGATATTCTCCACTTCTTTCTCATAATCATGCAGTTCATTTATCTACAGGGTTGAAATAAATACAGAAACTGTTATTGGAGTTTTTCTCTACTGTTAAAACTTGACTATACACGTATAATGTACAAAATAAGCAATTGAATAAATGAATAAACCTCTATAATTTTCTATATTCCAGTTGTAATAATATGTTAATTAGAAAGTTTTATCATTTACATGAGCTGATTTTAAAGCATTCAGTTCATTTTCCAGGTCTCCCTTCTTCTTTCTCAAATCATTCACCTCTTTCTGTAATGAGGAGTTGTCAAAGTTCAATTTCTCCAAATCGCAAATTCGATTGCGAAATTTTTCATTTTCCATCATTACGTCATCGTATTTCTTTCTGTTTAGGACATTTTCAGCTTCTGTTTGATCGAGCTAAAATTTCAATTGTGCATCTTTCCAAGACGTATTGTTAGAAAAAAGACAAGATGTCACATTTTGAAAAAATAAAATTTGACCGATCATTTAAACAAATTCAAATTTTATAAGCATTAAGGTTAACACGTATTGATTTGAAGAATTTGAAATATAACTTTGGGCGGAGTTTGTTTGCTGAGAGTGCAACCCAAATTTCTTTCTGACTTCTTCAAGGGTTAATACGATTAATATAACCCTATGTTGGAAGTTTCAAATAGGTGTATTCCATCCAGTGTCGCATTATCCAATAGGCAGACTAGGCAAGGCCTAGGGGCCCCCAAGAATTTTAAGAAATTTTTTTTCACTGTAAATTAAACTATTTTTATGTACATATAATTCAGGGTAAGGGCCCCCAACCCTATTATGCCTAGGGGCCCCAGAACTTCTTAATGCGGCACTGATTCCATCCATATTTTCAATTTATTAAATTAAGAAATGATGAAGACTGGGCTGACCATACCTGATCTTTGTAAAACATGAGTTTATTATTTTTTAGTTGTATATCGTGATGGGCAATTTCCAATTGTTGTTGAAGATGTTCATTGCGCTGAAGTGTAAGATTGAGATCGTCGAGAACATCATGACCTGCTTCACAGTGATGGGCGTGGCTGTGTTGATGAGGAAGAAAATGATGTTGGTTGCTATCTATAGGTACTTTCGGCAGGGGCTCGTCCAAATCAAGACAAGCACCTTTAAAATAAATTACGATGAATATGTTAATCTCTACTCTGTAATATCAATATCAAGACTTGTTTGAATGAAATATATGATTGGTGTAATTATGAAATTCTAAATGCTATATAAATATAAAACTAAAATATATTCTAAAATTTTCAGGAAAGGTATATTTCAATTACTTCTAACTGAGTCTGTATCTTCTATGATTCCCACTCGTTTTGCTAATTCCCTTACTTCATTTTCGTAACCCTTAACTCGATTGAGACATTCTGCATTAAATATTTTTAAGTCTTCAATCATTCTTTCAGATTCTTCATATCGAGATCTCAGTTCTAAATGTGATTAGATGTGATTCATTATTTAATATTATTTCTTTTACTACTAACAACAATTCTTAGTACGAACTATAATTAAGAAATTACTCACTTACCAATTAGTTGTTCATGAATGTTATGATTTTCGTGCTTTATCGAAGAATTTTCTCGTTTTATTGAGTTATTTGCATTCTGAAAATACTCAATACTATCAACTAAATGGGCTATGAGAGGAATATTATTTTTACTAAACTCTTCATGATAACCCAGTTGATCCAATTTTAATCTCAGTTCAATTTCAGACATGTCTGAATTTTTTCTGGAATAATTAATTTCTTTTTGATATATTTTTTGTTTTTGTGATAAAGATTCGATAAAATTAATAAAAGCAAAATGATTTCAAGTAGATTATAGTCACAGATGTTTATGTTTTGGGGGGTAAAAAGCCTATCATTAGTTGCATAAAGATCATCATCTAAATTTCACCCATAAAAATCAAAATGAAAT
Source organism: Monocelis spectator (assembly GCA_036784945.1). NCBI lineage: Eukaryota > Metazoa > Platyhelminthes > Proseriata > Monocelididae > Monocelis > Monocelis spectator. Next base: position 13,106 of record JAYMFX010032229.1, read on the forward strand.
TTTACCTATTCTATAGAAATTCAATGCGACCTTGTTATCTCTGCCATGATGTAGGACTGTTAAGTGACCCTCTAGTTCTATGGAAAATGACTTCCCTTAGATAGTACGAAGAGCATACAGAGATTATGTAGTATCCAAGTCTAAATTTCCATAGAATTAGAGGGTCACTTAACAGTCCTATTGACCGTTAAAGTAACCCTCGAATTCTATGGAATTTTGTTTGTTAATCCGCCCTTAGATACACCATATCATTGCAGAGATAGGGCCGTATCGAAGGGCGGATTAAATTTCCATAGAATTCAAGGGTCACTTTAACGGTCAATTAAGTTATCTAAGAAGGGTGTATTTAACAAAAAAATCCCTAAAATAGAACAAGTGCTATACTTTAAACCATGGAGTCTTTAAACGATCCATACGTTTTCAGAATATATAGCTAAACTCTATGACAAATAATTATTACCCTGTACAATGACAATTTGCAGATTTATTTTATGAAAATTGACACGCCCTTGAATACACCGTAAAAACATCCCTAACCACTTTATGGATATAATCGTATTCTAGATTAAGGTGCTATAAGGTGATTCAAATTTTCCATAGAATTGGAGGGTTTTTAACGGCGTATTCTAATGTGAATTTCCATAAAATAAACATAATAGCCCCTTTATTTTGTGGAAATTCAAACGATTATACAGAAACCCTTAATAAAAACGGTCAATTTGATCATAGCATAGAGTAATGGACCACAGAGTATACGCTAAATTAGTGATTACGTCCAGATAGGTATTTTTTTCACACTAAACAAAATGTTGTAAACAATTCAGATATCATTTCGTATTTTTAATTGAACAGTGCGAAAAAACAATATATGACGTAATCACAATTTAAACTTATAGACATATTTTATACTTTGTGAATTTGACGGCAGATAAAATGTTAATGTTCACATAGAATTCATCCTTAAAGTAATCTTACAATTCCATGGAATTTTAATACACCCTTTGATATATTGCAGACATTGATTAGGCAGTGTTAGCCCAAAAGCACCATTTTTTGATGATCTATTGATATGGAAATTATGAAAAGTTTATGCTACAAAATAGAAAATATGATTAAAATAAGAGGCAATAATTATTGTTTTAATTAAATAAATATCATATCCTGTTACATATTTAAAGTTGAAATTGGTTATCGTTGTTAAACCTTTTGTTAGATATTGGTAAAATTAGAGTTTAATTATGTTAACTAATTTATAGATATATCAAATAATTTAAATTAATCGTGCAATGATCGAACATTGTTTCATAACTTCACATTTGAAATCAAATTACAAAAAATATGTTTTTGCGAATGCTCTATCTGAGAATATTATTGCTGAAAACATACTTAAAGCTTGTTTTTGTAGATAGCAGTAAGTTTTAATTTAAGAGTCTTTTCTTTAGGATAAATGAAATTTATGAATACATACATATATTCAATTTGTACCTATGCATAAATTTATTATCCAAAATATTGACAAAACAAACAAAATTGTTGAACAACCTTTTGTGTGAGTCAAACATATTTTAAAGTTCATTTTTTATTATGTAAAAATATTTTTAATATACATAAAATATCAATATGATTGGTTCAATTTAAGATTTATTAAGTTACATAAAACTAATTAAAATTTATAAGAAAAACATTACATTCAATTCATTTAAAAAATGTACTTAGTTGTACAATATATTCATAAAATCTTGAAATTTGTAGCAATAAAAATTTTTTGCATTAGGTGATATTGAAAACAATGCAATTAATTAAATAAAAATATAATCTCTTATTGATTACATTGTCAACAAGACATTTTGGTTACTTCAAATCTAAGGTACACACCTATAATTAGCAAACACATGCAGAGGGGTATACCCAAATGGTGAAAACTTAATACATAGCAGTACCTAGTATGCATAGTTTAAAATGAAAGTAGTATGAAGTATTATAATTATTTAAAGAAATAATTTATTTATTTTTAGTTCAATGTTTGAAGAAACCAGTCATTATTTTGATACTTCTTCATCAAACACTGGATGTAAAAGTATATTAGATGATAATGACTCCATACAATTTGAAAACATTGACTGTGATGTTGAAGAAGATGAGGATAAAGATGAAGTGATTTATTTAATTATAATTAACATAAATAATATTAGCCCTATTTGTAATAAAAGTACCTATAAGAATTTAATCATCTAATAGCTTTCATTTCATAACTATATACTTACTAGACCAGACTGTGTTTCTAAAATCTACCTACTATAATGTATAACTTATGCCAACCATGGCAGACATGATGAAAATTGATGAAATGAGAATTTAATGTGACAAGAAATAAAATTGGATAATAATGTTTTTTGTAAGTAACTTAATGTGAATTGTTTTGTCTGAAATCTATAAGGTATGGACATCCTTTCCATGTGAGAATCACTGTAAGGTTCAAACCAAATTTGCATAGCTGATTTTTGAAAATAGGTTCAAATTTTTATAGAATGTTTGCTGATGATCCTAAAGCTTTATATATCTTTGTATCTCTATATGACCTACATGCCTGCATAATAAATGGTTTTACCTTTAAGTATCTAAGGCAAAACCATTTATTCAATCATTTGGTTTAGAAAATTGCTTGACAATGATCCTATAATGTATTTCAGGTTTATCTTTGTCTTTTAATTAAAAAAGATAAAATTGGTGGTGCTTTTTATGAAATTGAAAATGGTATCCTTTCTTTAATACCTGATTATCAAGACAAAAATGATTATTTCTATATAAAACAAAGTGAGTTTAATCTTTTGATTATTTATTCAAACTGTAGGTTGTTCATTGATTAACTGAATGTTTGTTTAAATTCTGTAAATCTACTAGTTGTTGAGTAACATAAACTCAAAATCAACGTTTCTATTTGGAATTTAAATGCAATAAACTTAAATATTATTCATTACATCATATTATGAATGAAAAAATAAACGATTTATTTTTACTTCAGGTATTTTACAATTGAATCCAACAATTATTTTGCTAAGTTCAGCTTGTGATCCATCCATTATAGCTCATTTCAAGAAGTCAGATAACTCAACAAGTACCTAAACTATAGATCTATATTTTTGTTGAATCTTTTCATTAATAAAATTTAACAATCTACCAGTAATCCATAATTGGATAAAATTAAAAACATTTCGATCATAAAAATACTTTCCTCCTAATCTAGTCACAGTCTACAGATGATAGAATACAAACACTGTCAAATTATGATGAATCTAAAATGTTTGACAGGTTTCATTTACAAGACAATAATTATGATCATATTTTATTTATCAACATTTGCAAATACTATAATGTCAATCAATCTTCATAATAACTTTAATAAGTCTCTGTAGCTTTGACCTGTAAATTTAAAAAATCTTAAAATTATCATTTAGATAATAAAATTAAAAATGAAACAAACTGTATGTCATCTGGTGTAGAATTGGTTCCTGCAAAAGAATTCTGTAAGGATTTTGTTTATTGAAAGTTTTTCTACTATGCATGACTTTATAGATAGGTATTATCTTAAATTTACCTTAGTTGATTATTACAGCGTTAGATCTTGGTCATCGAAGACTTCTCGAATCTAATTTACCTTACATTCCAAAAGAGTACTCTTCAACTGAGCGATACACCTTTATGAAATCGTTGATCCCATTTGATAATGAACTTATGGTAGGTTTTAATGTTTTAAATGATACGACTTTGCTATTAATTTTACTTTAAATTCTTAATTATGTCAAATTTTGTTTATGTTTGAACACATTCACATCTTACAAGAATCTTCCAAAGCCCTATGCGATGTGTGTGTACCTATGATATACCTAGAAGAGTTACTGAATTTCATTTCAGGTAAAATCGTCTAGTGCCCTTATTTCTTATCTGCAAGGAAGACGAGTTGGAATAGAATTGGAGCCGATAGCCTTTGATGTCCCTTTAGTGGACATTATCCTTCACGTACCGTGAGTTAGTTTACAATGATTTTTTGTTATCATTTAAACTGCATTAAGAATTCTTTATTTAACATAAGTTTACAAATGACTATATACTACTTTTAGTAGTAAATCAGTTTAAGAAAACAAAAATATTATCATATTGTCAAATGAAAAAAGCAAGATAGTTTTTCTTTAAATAACGAAATTGTTTGAAAACTACCTATAAATTCACTAAGAAAGTATTTAGCATTGAGGACGTTTTTAGTTTAAAATTAAATTAAATACCGGTTTCGGAACGATTGTTCCTCATCAGTACTCAAAATCACTATCTTATTAGGATTGTAACGACTAGAGGCATTATATTTCAGAAATAATATCATGCATCTGGGCAGCAGTGTCTTAAAATCGCTCGAGATTTTCAACAGAATCTCGCATCCATCAGCATTTAAGAAGGGTCAGATTGCAAGTACAAGGGAAGGATATAGTCTTTACAGTAGGCAATCCATTCAGTATTTCTTACGAAACATTTATGGTAATCTATTAATTAATCAACAGTAGGTACCTATCTTTATCAAAAAGACTTTTTAGACACTTGTCGCAGCAAATCTGGTAGTTTAATGTTAAGAACTTGGTTATTAAGACCTCTGTCCAGTTTCGAAGAAATTAATGCTCGACTAAACACTATCTCTATGCTGAGTGCACCCATGTCTCAACAAACTGTAATGCAGCTGGAAAATGCCACCAAATTGCTTGGAAATATTCGAGTAAGATTAAAATCAATACTGATCAATAAATATAAAATCGAGAAAATCATTTTGAAAGGTAATTAAGTCATCAGGAAAAGTAACAAATTTCAGTAAATGGATGTTCGGATGTTTTTGCGACAAGGAGCTGAGAGCGAGTAGGTTTACAAGATATAGTAGATGATTGGGTCTAAGATTGAACCTTGTGGTACTCCACTGGTGATAAGGAGCTGAGAGCGAGGATGTGTAGAAAATATAGTAGATGATTGGGTCTAAGATAGAACCTTGTGGTACTCCACTGGTGATAAGGAGCTGAGAGCGAGGATGTGTAGAAGATATAGTAGATGATTGGGTCTAAGATTGAACCTTGTGGTACTCCACTGTTGATAAGGAGTTGAGAGCGAGGATGTGTAGAAGATATAGCAGATGATTGGGCCTAGAATTGAACCTTATGGTACTCCACTGGGAATAACGAGCTGAGAGCGAGGATATGTGCTTGTGGTGTACTTGAACCTTGTGGTACTCCACTTCTGAAATCCAGTGTCGCACATCACAAAATAATCCAAACTTTTTAACTCTGTATTTCTGATGATGATAGAAACTATTGTATTATATTCAGTATTGTATCTTTCAGAAATTATTTCTTCGAATGAAACAGTCCACGGTGACCTGCGGTATGTGGGCTTCATTCTGTAAAGTCAGTTTCTAAAATTATTTTTGATTTGCACTTTCTCTGATTTGCTCTTTCTCTGATTTGCACTTTCTCTGCTGTTTCTCTGATTTGCTCTTTCTCTGTTTATATAAACCGTTTTTCTTTCCTTTTAGACTTTGAATTGTTTCTTGATATTGCACAAAACTCTGGAACCATTCTGCAATACAGAGCTAAGTATTGCAGATAAAGTTCATCAACTTTTCAAACCCAATATTGTGAACCTTATACAGCACGTGCTGAATATTGTTGATGTGGAAACCACTGTTCGAGAGAAAGAATTCACCGTGAAATCGAATATCTATCCCGAATTGGATCAATGTTAGTTTCAGTTTTACTTATAGGCATTAGGAAATTATAGGATTTCAATTGTTGGAATACACAATAAAATCAAGCATTGTAATCTGAAATGGTATTTTGCTTAAGACTTCTATTCTTCTATTTTATTAAAATTGAATTATTCACCTTAATTATTGCTGCTATCAAAATGTTACTCCGTATTTTCTGTTTAATTAAAAGTGCGGAAGTCATATATGCTTCTACCGGGACTTCTGAGTGAACTGGCGAAAGAGGAAATGAAGAGATTGAGAGAGATCATCGAAGAATGTGCTATCACTTACACTCCCTTGGTATCAATCTTTTACACTATACAATAATTAATGATAAACTATCTGAAGATATCAATTCTTACCTATAAAGTCATAGATATATGTGTTGATACCTTGTAAATTCGTAGATTACTAATCTAATAAGGCATAAAAGGCAACCATAGAGTTTCATTTACAGGTAGAGAGATCACTCACTAACTCGCGCTGTGATAATCATTACATGTCAGTATTAGATGCCAATCAGCCAATGAAATCACAGTTTTCTCATTCTGATTGAAACACAGAGTTCCATTTACAGGTAGAGAGATCACTCACTAACTCTCACTATCATAAGAATGCAGCGCTAACTGGAAACAGCATTAGATACCAATCAGCCAATGAAATCACAGTTTTCTCATTCTGATTGAAACACAGAGTTCCATTTACAGGTAGAGAGATCACTC